>OY769906.1:19652726-19915226 GCA_963669185.1 Dyspetes luteomarginatus
TATATATGTGTATATAGGTATATGTATATAGCTATAAACTTGCTTTTACGTCCACGAGGACGAATAGAGGTGAGGAGACGCGAATCGGAGATGCTTGTATGAGTATGAATCTTCCATCTCGCGTATATTTCCGCTGGTCAGTTATACCACGAGGATAAGAGAAAGAGAGAGAAATGAGTTCCCAGCAGGATGAACTAAATTGAGGCGTTCTTCCTACCAGTTCAGGCTCACAGTCACAGCAAGAATTTTTGTATCTGTGTGATGAGGATGGACACACATTCTGGCAAAAGTGAGGCTTTCGTTATGGCAATGATTCCGGTTGTGGAAAATCCACGATCGTGTAGTCAGGATGAAACACATGGAGTAAAGTATACATACGTATAGGTGTTGCATACAAACCCCTTTACGATTATGGCAGTAAACTTTATTCGCGTCCGTCCGTTTTATCCGCACCGCGATCTTTGGTAGGAAATTTCGTCTCTGTCTCTCTGTCTCTGCCTGTCTGTCTATCTGTCTGTCTGTTTCTCTCTCTTCCTCTTCTATTTCTCTTTTTCTGACGGTATACGCTAATTTTACAGCCAGGAATTAAAGTGAGCCCGCAGTCCTTGCTCACTAGCGAGTTACTTAATTCGTTGAATTATGTATCCCAGCTAGAGGTATGCCTCGGCACCCACGAACTTTTATCCCTGAAGAAGTGAAACAAGCCCTCTCTCAAATGGACAAGGACAACCAACCCCTATTCACCCCCGGAGCCAATTTTCCTCTCTCTCTCTTTTCCTTGTCCAAAGCGTACAAAACTTACAAGGTCATGATTTTCTCGAATGAGAAACACGGAATATATCTTGTCTCTGGTGGAAAATTCTTGAGGCAAATTGGAGCTCTTTCCATCGGGAATGAAAGAAAAGTTGAGAAAGGAGAGAAATTTTGGTACGAGAGAAAAGAGAATTGAGAAATTATTCACAGAGATTGCCTAACAAATAATTATTCGTTGCGTGAAATTGTTAAAGACAAATAATAATTGATAAAACTCTTGGAATGTTAGGAAAAATAAAATATAAGTCGCAGCATAAATCCTGATGAAACTTTTCGATAAATAATACAATTTTGTCTTTCAGAAGTCCAAGGGTAGATCGTTAACAGATTCATGCTACTCGGATTATTTATAAACGCCATAAAAAATATATCAATAGAGAATAATCATAAGAACAGCAGCAATTGGTATCATCATCTTGGCGCAACTTTTCTTCTTGTAAAATACCAGAATTACATTTTTCAAAAGTTCGAGAACGAATCGTTAAAGACTGAGGTCATAAAAAATATATCAACAGAAAATTGCCATAATGACAGCAGCAGCAGAAACTGGCATAATCATTTTAATGTCACTTTGAGATAAATAAAACAACTTTTGATTTTTTGCAAAAGTTCACGAACGTTTTGAGGCTGCGTGAAATTGTTAAAAACAAATAATAATTGATAAAACTCTTGGAATGTTAGGAAAAATAAAATATAAGTAGCAGCATAAATCCTGATGAAACTTTTCGATAAATAATACAATTTTGTCTTTCAGAACTCCAAGGGTAGATCGTTAACAAATTCATGCTACTCGAATTATTTATAAACGCCATAAAAAATATAACAATAGAGAATAATCATAAGAACAGCAGCAATTGGTATCATCATCTTGGCGCAACTTTTCTTCTTGTAAAATACCAGAATTACATTTTTCAAAAGTTCGAGAACGAATCGTTAAAGACTGAGGTCATAAAAAATATATCAACAGGAAATTGCCATAATGACAGCAGCAGCAGAAACTGGCATAATCATTTTAATGCCACTTTGAGATAAATAAAAAAACTTTTGATTTTTTTCAAAAGTCCACGAACGTTTTGAGGCTGCTACGTTGAACGAGAGAGAAACGTCCTGTGTATGATGCGGTGTAAAGCATACTGGCGATTGTCAGATCGCATATTGCAGATTGTGATCTGAGAATCTTGAGATCCTGTGGCGTATATTATACTTACCATTAACGCGAGCAGCAGCGAGATGTGAGGGCTTCTTGCAGAGCTTCAACAAGAACCACATAGTTTGCTTCTATGGTGCCTCAATTCTGGTTTTCTTGTGATCGTTCAGTTGCCTGGGGGGAATGGAGAAAATGCTAAAATAGCTCTTGGGCAACCCTTAACGAGTACAACAGCAACAGAAATGAAGTAAAGGAGCAAAAGAGGATTGCACTTTGGTCAGTTGAACATTATGATGCATCATGATTACACAATCTCACAATTTCGAAATTTCACGATTACAGGAATTAAAAAAAATTTAATTGCAAAATTTCACAATGGCAAAATTTCAAAATCTCACAATTTCACAATCTATGCATATGTATGTATGTATACAAAAGGAAACATCCCATATCCACTTGCTAATCGAGGATCCGATAAAAGCCATGGAAAAATAAAAACACTGTAGTAGCATTTTCACGATAAAATCAACGATTTTTAATTTGTATTAAAAAAAAAATACATTAAAAAGACGTTAAAGAAAAAAATGTTAAGTTTATTTTGGACACTGTGCTCTTGCTCTCTGAAATTATTCTACATTCCTATTGACAAAAACCAACAATTTTTAATTAAAAAAAAAAAACAAAACAAAAAGAAAATTTTACTTGTATAATTTCCACAATGTGTTGTCTATCTAAAGAATCTACAGCAGCACTGTCATAAAAACACGACATGAATACACTGTCGAGAATATAGCTGATGCGATTTATTTCGAGATTTTGTCTCGCTAATAATGTACATATATATATATAAATATAATATGCTGTACCGCTATGTATATGTTCGCGTATCTCGCATTTTCCCAGTTGCTGCTATTTCATTGCTCGTAATATAATCAGGGTGAGTATTAGCTCTCGGAAAACTGGAATGTGCAACGATGAATTTGTCATGCTCGTCGTGCAATGTAGCAGCTTTGTATCCTGCCCTAATGCATATTACATTATTTGTGTCTACGTCTGTATGTATCTGTGTATATCTGTATATGCGTATGGAATCCACTGCAATATATTTACACTAAATTTCGTGTATCTGTTTTATATAGCAAATATATATGTACATCTATAGTGTATATTGATCGATCTAGAGTCAGAAATAAACTTACATATTCGTTGCGAGTCGATGTAATAAATTTGTACTGGGTATTTTTTATTTTGATATTTTACCATTCAAAATGGACCACAAGAGAATAAATGGTCAATCTATCAATATTGCAGCTGATGGACACGAGATTTAGTAATTGTTCAATGACACATGTCATTCAGAACCTTCTAAATGTCACATGAACAACCCCTAATCGCATTGATTAATTTTATAGTTACCTTGCCATATGCACTCTTTTTTTTCTGTATCAACTTTTTATCCGTGCTCTTCTGTCTTTCTAAACTTTTCATTGGGCCTTATTTCGACTTAAATCGAATATCAAAATTTCGATGAATAGCATTAGGAATGCATTTTTTAAGAAGTGGACTTTTACCATCATGGGCTAGCACAATGAATGACGAAAAAAGGTCTAAACTTTGTTTACTAGTCTAATGGCAGAATCACTTGTGGAAATTCAGCAGGCCTTTCATGCATGGCTGCGTTCACTTCAGCCCTAAAAACACGAAATAAGGGTCCAATTTTTGCAAAATTCATGTTTTAAGTTCGAACAAGTCCCAAAGAAATATTTTGATTTTGTGCTCGTTGGGAATTTGATAGTCTTATTTGATCCTGGAAAATTTTAGGACACGAAATGTACGAGCAGGCCCAAAATTTATATCAACCATGTATACCATAATGTACTACGTATATCAGCGTGGATTATACCATCTAGGTAGTTCAAGTCCGAGATAGAGCTTTGGGCCCATTTCTCGGTTCTCACATACCTCCGGGAGATACAACCGAGGTGTGAGGTCCACGTAGGATAGCTGTCGAGCTTGTGATATCCGTAGAGCTGGCCAGCGCGTATTTCTGCTACTACGTAATTAAATTATGTTAATAAGCGGTCGGGAAATAGTGACGTGGTGAGGAGGAAAGTGGAGGGGGGATGGACTCGGTCGAAAGGGCAATTTCAGTGGTGGAGGAGAGGCCCCTGCTCTCTATCGTGTAATTTCCTATCATTACGTCACTCGGTAAGCGAAGGGTCTGAAGATTGTCTCCTCTCTCTCTCTCTCTCTCCCCCTCTCTCTCTCTCTCTCTCTCGCCCTCTACTTCTCTCTCTCTCCCCCTACTTCTCTTTCTCTCTCTCTCTCCCCCCTATTTCTCTTTCTCTCTCTCTCTCCCCTACTTCTCTTTCACTCTTACCAAGTCCGAGGTCTGCCTCGGGCCTCTTATATGTGCGCTCGGTAAGCGCACCTTTCCTTCACCGCGGCCTTTCGACTCCACCCGATGCGCTTCTCTCTCTCTCTCTCTCTCTCTCGCTCTCTCTCTCTCTCTCTCTCTCTCTCTCTCTCTCTCTCTCTCTCTCTCTCTCTCTCTCTCTCTCTCTCTCTCTCTCTCTCTCTCTCTCTCTCTCGCTCGCTCGCTCTCTCTCTCTCTCTCTCTCTCTCTGACATACCTACACGCGTAAAGTATAATGAACGGACGTGCCGGGCGGCCAGGCGTACACACCCCTCCGACGCCTAGCACCCGGGTGTCTGTCTCTCGCTCTCGAGCCTCGATCTCGCGCCGATCTTTTTCTTTTGCCCTTATTTTTCGTCCGTGGACGACCGGTTCGAGCGATCCAGAGAGACACGTAGATGTACAATGAGTCTATATTGTTTTGTTCCTCTATCATAATAATGACTTTCATTTTTTTTACTTTCTCTCTTTTAAAAATTTTCATTTTTTGGTTTTTTTTTTCTAATATTCCATCTTGGATGATTTTGGCTGGGGTGGAAAATAAAAAGAGCAAGTACACTTTGTAATTTTCTTTATAATTATTAACAGAAAGATCGTTCCTTGTGCTATACGTAGGAAAAGGAATTTGAAATGATTTTCTGGTCAACTTTTTATAAATTTTATAAAATATTAAAAATTATAATTATACCGCTATAGGTTAGAATTTGATTCTGTATGCGATTACAAGAACGAAAGCAAAATTAAATTTGAATATTATTTTTTTTTATAGATATTCATAAATTGTAATGATGGGGATGAAAATAGAAAGCGAAGAGATAAAACAGTAAGAAGAAAAAAATACTCGGGTAAATTTTTTTTCTTCGACGAACTTTATTATGGGCACAAATCTACGAAAACTTCTTAATTGTTTTACGAATTTTAATTGCAAACCCCCTAAAATTGTGAAGATAAATTTTTCAAAAAATTCCAAAAGTATAATAAATTTAAAGATTGAAATTTTAATTCATCAACTATATCGCAATACTCATTTTTATTTTTTCAATATTTCACAAAAAAATTCTGACAAAGTACTTGTGGTCAAGTCAGGATATATGAATTTTAAACACAGTATTAATTTTTAACCATGAATATATTTTATTTTCAATCGTAAAAGTTCCCAACCGAATCAAAGAGAGTGCATGTAATCGATTAACTCTTATACGATTGAAGAGAGCACGGAACGTCGAATTACGGGCTGCCCGATTTTACGACGGAATGAACGTACAGATGAGCTTGATATATATATATATATATGAGTGTGACTGCTATGGTTATAATTTATAAAAGTGGCTTAATACAATGTTACAAGGGGGTAAAAAAAAGAAGAAATGTGGAAGTGGTAATCGTACCGATAAATAAGATGCGCGCATATCACAAATATACCAGTGCAGTAATATATTCTGTATATATATATATACAGAATATATTACTGCACTGGTATATTTGTGATATGCGCGCATATATATATATATATACGTGTATATATGACGTGATTAATTTTCATAATACGTATGATTCATGCGGTTAGACTTGTAAGCCGGACTCATCCCGCGGGCTCTGATGAGAGACGGGCGATGCCTGATCATGATCGCGGGGTGCCACTGTCGTATGCTCGTGCAGAATCGCTTCGTTTGATCGTTGCGTAAAAAAAAAAAAAAATTAAGATCAATAAACGTTTAAATAGAAATTAATCGGGAAAAATAAAATATATATATATCAATTTTCAATGTATAGAAAATTAAATAGAAATACAGTTTTTTCCACATACGAAGAATTTATTACAATGATTGTTGTTATTGTTGAAATTACGCCGGGCAGAGATAAAAAAAAAAAAAAAATCGCTGTCATTTTTAATTCTTTTATTTTTCTTATCGTTATTTTTCTTTATATGCCCTCGTTCGATCATGGGGTGAAAAAAAACAAGCTAATTTTTTTTTTAAGTTATGTATAAATTAATCATCATTAAATTTTGTAAAATAAAAAAAAATCATCAAATCATCGTAGTTTTTTTTTTCACTGAATAATTCTCTACCTCGATTATTATATATAGATATAAACTACTGGAATTCCATCCTCTATTTCACCGGATAATAATTTGAAAAAAAAATATATTTTTAAGTTACTTTTCAAATTTGTATTTATCGTTTCCTTATGTATTCAGTTTATATACACAATCAAATTATGAAATAATTTTCATTCGCAAAGAATACCCATGATTTTCGGTATCTTTTGGTCGCGTTACTCTCTCATTTCGAGTCGCGATCAGAAGAATTAGCATGAAGAGGAAAAAAGAGGGAAAGAAAGAGACAGAGAGAGAGAGAGAGAGAGAGAGAGAGAGAGAGAGAGAGGGAGAGACTCTGGTTCGTCGCGCTGGCGAGAGATTCATCGTCCTCGCTTCGTAACCAGCACACACGTGTTTCCCGTGCACCTTTTTCTCGTTACATGGTCCTTTCTCATTTCTCCTCTCCTCTCCTCTCCTCTGAAAAAGGCCCCTTCCCTGTCCTCTCTCCACCCCCTTGCCTGTTCCTCGTCGTGTTCTCTGATCCGACGCTCAGGATTATTGACCCTGACACGCGCGCTCTCCGCGATCACACGCGTGATCGCAAAACTTCTTGGCCTCCTGGAATGAGAAAAGCTCAATTTATTTCATTCAAATCATTTTGATGGAAAAAAAAAAAAAAATCTAAATTCAAATTAAATTTTTTTATTACATCGATTTATTTTTATTGAATTGGACCTGTCCTTAATTATCATGAATACGATATGGACGAGATAAAGAAGCGAATCTAATTTGAAAAATAATAAAAATAAATAATGTTCAAGCAATTAAGACAAACAAAATTAATAGGATAGGATTAATAGGAATAAATTCGTGTCAAAGGTCATTTATACTATTTTTATCATTATCTTAATATGACTCATTTGACATATAATTTACATGTCAGCATGAGTTATTATAAAATTATAATTAATTAAAAATCAAATGCATTTTATTCGTCAATCGCAATGTGGCAATTTAACCACCTTATGGTATGTATATGTATATAATCAGGTACAAATTTTTATTTCAAAGCATTCGTCATGAGATACGAGATGAGAAAAAAAAATACAAGAATATCCCGTAGGCTAAATAAGCGCGCTCATGGACTTACGCGATTTATGCTAATGTGACGTTTTAAAAAATTGACCGTGATATATAAAAGTGAAATAAAGTGAATAGGTATTTTTTTTTTGGGTAATTACGCTGATGTTTTCTAACCGTGAGTGGAAGCGCAGGTTTTTTAAATGCCATATATGAATATTACGGACAGAAAGGTTCGTGAGATTGAGTGGAATATTAGAATTTTTAGCCACGACTGCGAGTTTATTTCTACATCCATATGATACACCCATGCGTATGTATATTTATATGTAAAGAGAAAAACGAGAGATATGGACTTCTCCCGATGGTAAATGGAAGAGGAGAGAACGGAGGTGAGTTGGGAGGTACGAAACCCGATATATACAGCTGAAGATGCACCCACAGAGAAGGAGAGAAAGAGAGAAAGAGACAGATTTAATCCCATCCGTTACGCGCCGCTCGCAGGAGATTTTTTTTTTTTTTTTTTTTTTTTTCAAGTCCCAGAGAGCGAGAGTATTCGAGAGATTGTTTGCGCCCCGAAAGAACGAGTACGATAGAGATGGGAGATAAAATCGAGTGTAAGAAAGCACACCAGAGACAGGAAGAGCGAGAACGACTCTGAAGCGGCATTTAAAGAACTCTTATCCTCGTATTAATCAAAGCGCGTAACGCGCATGTATATCTCCACCTTCGTCTCGGTAGGACACGGTAAAAGATGGCACGAGCAAATACCCTATACCTGTATATAGTCCTTTGGACCTCGCTGGACAATCTTTCTGTACCAGTAAAATATTTCCAAGCTCGCGTTGAATATGGTCGAGAGAGCTCAATTTTGTTCCTCACTTTTCGCACAAATTACTCGCACTATTTTCCAGAGTCCTTTCTAGGACTCTGGAAAAAAATTAACAAAATTTGAATGAACAAAAATTCAATTATTTATTGGAATGTGTTCAAAGCTTGATGATAAAATATCATGTCGTATTAACTCGAATGAGAATTACCAAATTAATTGAAGGACTTGGCCATTTTGTCAATCGTAATCGTATGGGAGTATGGACGAGTTCAGCTTTGTGCTTTGGACCTCGCTGGACAATCTTGTTGTACCAGTAAAATATTTCCAAGCTCGCGTTGAATATGGTCGAGAGAGCTCAATTTTGTTCCTCACGTTTCGCACCAATCACTCGCACTATTTTACAGAGTCCTTTCTAGGACTCTGGAAAAAAATTAACAAAATTTGAATGAACAAAAATTCAATTATTTATTGGAATGTGTTCAAAGCTTGATGATAAAATATCAAGTCGTATTAACTCGAATGAGAATTACCAAATTAATTGAAGGCTCAAAATGATCGGTTCCATAACGATATTGTAATTGATTTGTTCCACTTCTAATTGCAAGCAACGAACTGGATATAATATATTGAACTGTTGATGTCAGAGTTGAAAAAATAAAATGATTCTCGCGAGGGAGGAAAATGTGATTCTACGTGAGGGAGGAAAATGTGATTCTGCGTAACACATGAAAACGATCGATACCATTAAGGACATTACAAAATGGTTTGGTCCGCTTCTAAAAAACCAACTGCTGATATAATATATTGAACTGTTGATGTCAGGGTTGCCAAAACACAATGTCTCTCGTTTTCTATATGAGGGTGGAAAACTTGATTCTGTAATCCGTCAAAATGATCGGTTCCATACCGATATTGTAAAATGATTTGGTCCACTTCTAATTGCAAGCAACGAACTGGATATAATAAATTGAACTGTTGATGTCAGAGTTGAAAAAATAAAATGATTCTCGCGAGGGAGGAAAATGTGATTCTACGTGAGGGAGGAAAATGTGATTCTGCGTAACACATGAAAACGATCGGTACCATTAAGGACATTACAAAATGGTTTGGTCCGCTTCTAAAAAACCAGCTGCTGATATAATATATTGAACTGTTGATGTCAGGGTTGCCAAAACACAATGTCTCTCGTTTTCTATATGAGGGTGGAAAACTTGATTCTGTAATCCGTCAAAATGATCGGTTCCATACCGATATTGTAAAATGATTTGGTCCACTTCTAATTGCAAGCAACGAACTGGATATAATAAATTGAACTGTTGATGTCAGAGTTGAAAAAATAAAATGATTCTCGCGAGGGAGGAAAATGTGATTCTACGTGAGGGAGGAAAATGTGATTCTGCGTAACACATGAAAACGATCGGTACCATTAAGGACATTACAAAATGGTTTGGTCCGCTTCTAAAAAACCAGCTGCTGATATAATATATTGAACTGTTGATGTCAGGGTTGCCAAAACACAATGTCTCTCGTTGTCCAGATGAGATATATTATCATTTTTAACTATTTTTCCACTAACCCTCAGGAAATCCTTAGCCGAATGAACACGAGAAGAATGCAAAGTGCTTTGGGGGAGAACTGGCGAACACGACAGATAATCAGCTTTTTTTTTTTTTTTTTAGGACAATTTCACGTTCGGCTCGAATATTTCATAAGGAGATTCTCGCGTGATATAATACACTTTATCGCATACCTGGCTTATCTCCAAGAGCTGACGTGAAATCGAGGGACGTCGGGGGAGTACATATAGATATATATTTGGGCTCAGCAGCCACAGCAAAGGTATAACACACCACTCTGCCTATCCGGTCGAACCACATCGAGCGTGGGATCTGCGAGGATCACTAATACCAACTTGGTGTGGTGGAGGAGGACGAGGACAAGGAGGAGCAGGAGGGGAAGAGGAGAAGGACTGTTCGTATCGTTGAAGCTTTGCCAAAGACTTGCACGTATGAACGTATAGCCGAATACCAAGGCAGTCAGGTTCATCGTCAATATGTGGATGAGCGTATGCGCGAGATGGTGAGAGTGAGAAAGATTCGATATTCACGAGACTGGCTACCAGTAAAAAAAAAAGAAAAAAAAAAAACAAAAACGTACAGTGGAGGCCCCAGACACATCCGATATTCGAACATTTCGCTTTTGCACCGGGCAACGCAATCTTCCCTCGATGCCCACATGGTAATCTCATTAAATGCTTCTGGTGTGTGTGGCTTTGTTTTTGCACGACCAATGAGCCTTTTTCAGGAGCTCAAAGACTCTTCTTCTTTACTTCAGGAAGGAGAGAGACGAGAGGCGAATTGGCTTTATTACAAATTCTGCACCATTATTGCAAAATTATTAACATATATTTAACAATGTAAAATTTATGCATATTATCGTATAGAAAGACAAAAAATTTTTTTTTGTTTCAGAGTGTTGAAAAATTATGAAGCCGAAAAAGAAATGATATTTTATTAATATTATACTTTGAAAAATATTTTTTTTTCTTCAATTAAATGAAAATAAAAATTCACGTCTTTAATATTTCATTATAAAAACAAAAGATTGTTTTTTAATGAAGCTGAGTATTTGCCACAACGTTGGAAAACTTAAAAAACAATCTTAGCATCGGAGTTTTCCATATTCCAATGTGCCTTCGCTGAGAGATTTTTTTTTAATCGTTTCTCTTCGAGGGAAAAATCGATTGCTCTCTCTCTCTCTCTCTCACTCCCTGGTGGAATGAGAGATCCATTTCATCGATATGAGAAAAAAAAAAAAAAAAATTCCATCGTCTCGTATACTTTTTAACCAACGAGTACCAATATCCCGTCGCAAATCCATCAGGAGCCCGGCAACCCATGACATTATGCAAAAGATAATGGATTTTTGGAGCACCACCGAGCTTCATCTTCGAGGTTATTACTCGTTGTCCTATCGAAATTCACCATTATCTTCAAATTTATCCTCAACCAAGATTATGGACACCTCTTGGAATATATAATTCATATGGACCTTATTATATATATATATATGTATATGGATTGATATTAAAAATGAGATTTCATGGCAATTTAATCATCTCAGCTGCAATACATTTTTTTTTTTAAATTATTAATTGTTGTTCCTAGCTCTGAATCAGACTCTTCTTCTCAGTGCATACAACATTTTCATTCTTCTCGAAATATCAAAAACTCAATTTGTACGCTTGAAAATTTACTCTACGATGACGGTCACGATCGGTTGAAAAAAAGCTCGTTTTAAGGATTACGAGGGAAGATAGAAGGCGAGAGAGAGAGAGAGAGAAGGCCCCGATGTAAATTTAAGGTAGTTCGGTCGTCGTGAGCGCTATCTTTCTTTTTCTTTTTTCATTTATTTAGGCACTTTGCGACATGGCATGTGACTTAAATCAGAGTTAAGCTATACACTTTTTGTTCCACGAACGAGAGACCTCTTTCCAAAGCATTCACGTCCCAGGCGCTTATCTCTTGCGCTTACTCAAAGCAGCTCTCGGTCCCTCGACGCTGTGTGTCGTGTGGAAGCAAAGTTCTCGCACGCGTGCTTCTCCCTCAGTGACAAGCCAGTGGCTCGCGTTAGCTGCTGTTCAGTCGCACTAAAATGAATATCCTCGCATCGGTGCCCAGATTATATATAAAAATAATATGAGAATAAAATATTGGATCAAAATGTAGAGGAGTCGGTTGTAAATTTGGATCAGTCGGTGAAGATCGACCACTTTTGGGATTGCCCAGGGCCCAAAGTATTTTTTTTTTAATGCTTCCTCGGCCCTTCTGCACTTCGTACAACCGGATGACTCGGACATTGTGTGGGAAAAAAAAATCATATTTTACCCATTATCATTTAACGGCAATTATTTATCCAAAATACAGCCTGTGAGAGACGATCCTGCATCATATAATTCCACTCAAGGATAATGTCAAAATACTCTATTTATGGAAATGGTTATTTAATGATCTTAAAACTTAAGATGGGTAATATGCAACCTCTTTATGGAAACATTATGGCGAAATTTACGATGTTCCATCATTTTTCCGATTCTCGAACATCCAAATGTCACAGAGAGGGAGGAAAAAGAAGTTTTGCGGCCCTAGGTCGGAAAGTTTCTTTTTCCTCCCTCTCTGTGACTTCTGTAAAAATAATATGAGAATAAAATATTGGATCAAAATGTAGAGAAGTCGGTTGTAAATTTGGATCAGTCGGTGAAGATCGACCACTTTTGGGATTGCCCAGGGCCCAAAGTATTTTTTTTTTAATGCTTCCTCGGCCCTTCTGCACTTCGTACAACCGGATGACTCGGACATTGTGTGGGAAAAAAAAATCATATTTTACCCATTATCATTTAACGGCAATAATTTATCCAAAATACAGCCTGTGAGAGACGATCCTGCATCATATAATTCCACTCAAGGATAATGTCAAAATACTCTATTTATGGAAATGGTTATTTAATGATCTTAAAACTTAAGATGGGTAATATGCAACCTCTTTATGGAAACATTATGGCGAAATTTACGATGTTCCATCATTTTTCCGATTCTCGAACATCCAAATGTCACAGAGAGGGAGGAAAAAGAAGTTTTGCGGCCCTAGGTCGGAAAGTTTCTTTTTCCTCCCTCTCTGTGACTTCTGTAAAAATAATATGAGAATAAAATATTGGATCAAAATGTAGAGAAGTCGGTTGTAAATTTGGATCAGTCGGTGAAGATCGACCACTTTTGGGATTGCCCAGGGCCCAAAGTAATTTTTTTTTAATGCTTCATCGGTCCTTCTGCACTTCGTACAACCGGATGACTCGGGCATTGTGTGCAATGTCTCCCAGTCTCCCGACTGCAACAGTTACCAAAAATTCAATCACATAAGAATATTTAAAAAGGATAAAATAATTTTCAGCATTATAAGAATAATTATAAATGTTAATTAATTATTATAAAAATTCATCCATTATTTTTAATTCAGTCCCGAGACGTTCCCGCTTCGTTCGTGCAATCAGAGGGCATCTCCGAGTGTGGTAAAAATGATGGATACATTTTTATAATAATTAATTAACATTTATAATTATTCTTATAATGGTGAAAATTATTTTAACCTTTTTAAATCTTATTATGTGGTTGAATTTTTTGTAACTGACGCAGTCGGGAGTTTTTTTTTTAATTTAATTTTTTTTTTATTCGAATATACATAGTAAGACACAAGCGTGCCCCTGGCAACTTTTTCTTGACTCGCTCGTTCCATCGCTACGGGGTGAATCTAATGATAATGACCATGGTGGATGCATCGAGTCAATGGGGATCGAGAGCTCAACGGGAGTTTTACGCGTTCTCCCTTCGTGATGGGGCTCCGGCGTTGCGAAACGATCGAATAAAAGAGGTTTGGGAACGATTGACTCGCCAGACGCATAGGTATTGGGCACTTTTGCCCGGTCTCCGTGTATCAGCCGTATCGATCGACGAACGATGATCGACTCTCCATTGAATCCACCCTGATGGCTATCAAAAACTCCTATCGTTCCTCTCTCTCTCTCTCTCTCTCTCTCTTTCTCTCTCCCTCTCTCTCTCTCTCTCTCTCTCTCTCTCTCTCTCTCTCTCTCTCTTTCTCTCTCTCTCTCTCTCTCTCTCTCTCTCTCTCTCTCTCTCTCTCTCTTTCTCTCTCCCTCTCTCTCTCTCTCTCTCTCTCTCTCTCTCTCTCTCTCTCTCTCTCTCTCTCTCTCTCTCTCTCTCTCTCTCTCTCTCTCTCTCTCTCTCTCTCTCTCTCGCTCTCACTTTCTCTCTATGGATGCTTTATGACTTTTACGATCGGGCAACAAATCACCCGTGATTATCATCTGCTCGTGATTCTCGCCCCGTAGCACTTTTACTATATATTCATATAACATGTTTCATTAAGTTCAATCTTAGTATAAATCCACTGACGCTACTGGCATCTGCGCATCTGTCGAATTGTTTCAAGAGGCCGATCGCAATTCTCCCTATTACAGATATATTGAGATTATTATTTTCTTGAATTTCTGTCTCGTGTTGCAACTTGGAGCTTTCCATCATACAATAAATAATTTATGTCACACACAGAGAAGAAACTAAATTGCATTTTACAGTCTTTGTTGATTCTCGAAATGAGAACTGACGTAATTTTTTTTGTTTTATCAAAAAATGGCCATAAATTCGGAACCCAAAAAGTGGACATGTAAAGAAATAAAATGGAATTTTATAAATATTCACGAAATGTCAATCATTATTGGAAAATCTCAAATGAACGGTTCGAGAGAATTTCATACGTCCACTTTATATCGAGCAGCTTTAATGAACGAATTATGTAATAAGATCTCAATTTTAGTCCCGAAAAGTAAATTGAATTTCATAATTAACGTGACACAAGTATCCCACGCGCATGTGTTCCATATTACACATAAGATTATTTATTAAATTTAATTTATTAAATTAAAACATAGGGAGTGTACGATTGGCAAAAAGGGTATAATATTCATCAACGAGAGCCCATTTATGATCACCGAGGGAACGTTGAAAAAGCACTCTGTGCCAATAGAATAGAAATCGAAAACATCAAAGTGGCTAAAAGAGCGGCCACCAAATTTTGTGGGTGTGTGTGCGTGTGTGTACGTTGTGCGTATGTGTAGAACGGCAAGAGCGTGAGCAGATCAACCAAATTTTTGTAAAAGCTCTAATAGCCTCTCTCGTTGAATGAACGCCGCTGGCTAGTGCGGATATTGAGTCGCAGTCAGAAAAATTCAATGGCTGAGAGATATGGAGGCTGATCGGCCAACAAACCGCGAAAGCCTTTTGGGGCGTTTTCGCTCTAGTTTTTACCGCAAAACCCTGTACATATGCAAACACATATATGTTTTTCGTGTATTTGTCGATGGTTTGTGATGGATCTTTGGAGCAAAATGTCACGTATACATATATACGTGACATATATATACGTGACATATATATACGTGTGTATATATATATATACACACATGTGACATTTTGCTCCAAAGACTATAACTATATATATATACTGTAACTATATTACTACTGTACTTTTACTATATATGTGCATGCATGGGTATAGCAATCGACAAAATTCAAGTCAATTAGTCCAACTGACATAGAGTGATAACACTTCTGGCAACTATGACAAGACGATAAAAAAAAATGGTCCAGCGGAGTTTTTGATCATAGATCGATCACCATGAAATACTTTAGGAATTCTCTGTGTTACCTTGAAATTGTTTATTGGTCTATGAATTCTTTCATTATTACAAATCCTTCTAGAAGATGATTCTTTCAATCGTTTATCCTCTGTCTGAAAATGTATTATTTATTAAATTAATAAGTCAAGTTTGAACAAATTATCGAAAGTAAAGCAATCGAGAAAAAACTTATTCCTTTTATTTGCTACTTTTCCTGATTATTTTACTTTTTATGACTCTCAGCTTATCTTGGAGTTATAATTACGAGTAGTAAAAGATCGATTAAAAATTCATATTGACATAAAAATTTAACGCTGCCTGGAACAATAATGTCTCTAATATATATGGAACAAGAATTATTACGTCAGATCGTTTAGAATTTGATGGGGTCATATGCAAACACATATACGTTGATCGTGTGTTTGTCGATGGTTTGTGATGGATCTTTGGAGCAAAATGTCACGTATGTATACATATATATACATATGTGACATTTTGCTCCAAAGACTATAACTATATATATACTGTAACTATATTACTACTATACTTTTACTATATATCTGCATGCATGGGTATAGCAATCGACAAAATTCAAGTCAATTAGTCCAACTGACATAGAGTGATAACACTTCTGGCAACTATGACAAGACGATAAAAAAAAATGGTCCAGCGGAGTTTTTGATCATAGATCGTTCACCATGAAATACTTTAGGAATTCTCTGTGTGACCTTGAAATTGATTATTGGTCTATGGAAATTGTTTATTGGTCTATGAATTCTTTCATTATTACAAATCCTTTTAGAAGATGATTCTTTCAATCGTTTATCCTCTGTCTGAAAATGTATTATTTATTAAATTAATAAGTCAAGTTTGAACAAATTATCGAAAACAAAGCAATCGAGAAAAAACTCATTCCTTTTATTTGCTACTTTTCCTGATTATTTTACTTTTGATGACTGTCAGCTTATCTTGGAGTTATAATTACGAGTAGTAAAAGATCGATTAAAAATTCATATTGACATAAAAATTTAACGCTACCTGGAACAATAATGTCTCTAATACGAATATATGGAACAAGAATTATTACGTCAGATCGTATAGAATTTGATGGGGTCACATCGCAATATTAATTATGAGCATTAATTATGAGCAATTATGAGTATTTTACTTCTTGATTGGCTCTGCTTAGTATGTATAAAAGTAAATTGCTTAAATAATGGAATGATGAATTTTCAAAATCATGTAAAGATTCGCAACCCCGGAGGAAAACACGTGGCCACTCAGCATTTACGATTTTACATGCGACAAGCATATAGCATGCAGCGCCAGAAAAAAATTTGAATCCTTCCCCCCCCCCCCCCCGGCCCCTATTTCATCCCTCCTCTCTCATTCTTCATCTTCATATCACTATTTCCTTGCCTCGTGCTCACTTTGTTGCATATATATATATATCGTACTTTCGAGTTTTCGAGCCGCCGAATGTGCGCTTTTGCCCCGCGTAGCAGGCAATATGTATCGTACACGCCTGTCTACCAAATATGTTTTTTTTTTTTTTTTTGAATCTTTTTTATTCAAGTCATTTTGGCTGCAAGATCGCCAACCAAGGGACAGAGAGCAACGCACAACGGGGCAAGTTCTTTGCGCGTCCGATTGAATTTACGATGAAGGGGGCCAAGATTTTCTACCTCTCTCTCTCTCTCTCTCTCTTTCTCTCTCTCTCTCTCTCTCTCTCTCTCTCTTGCTCTCTTGCTCTTTCTCTCTGTCTCTCTCGGGGCTTTATTTTAATGTGCCTGGACCCCGCGACGCGGGTAGTATTATACTCATATATATATATATATATATATATATATATATATACATAAAGGCATAAAGGAACGTGGGCATCTCTCGTCGTGTGTCCCGCTGAGCCAAAAATCTTAAATATTCATAATTAAATATGCTAATGGATCGCCGGGCCACATTGACGGCAAAATAATTATCAAATTGTACAATAGTTACGGGACACGCTCACGGGCGTCGCTTAAACGTGACTCAGCCTCCACACGTCCGTTTTAGGCTCATAAGTGAAAGATGGCGAACGAATAATTGAGCCTATCAAGCATCCATGATTGTTATAAAAGAAATGAAAAAAAAAAAAAGAAATGCCACTCCATCTCTTCTTCCCTGACGCCACACATCGTTCTCACAAATTCTTTATACCTTATAATTTTTTTGAGCCTTCAAATAATTACGATAAATTTTTATAAACTAAAAAAAGCTTTTCGATTAGTATTAATTATTAATTAAAATATAAATTATTAGTTTCATACGTACTTTGTAAAGCTCCAAAATTTGAATCTCACTCACAGGCACTTAACAAATTTAACTCATCCATGGGGTCTGTCATATCCCAATATCTAATTTTTATATTATCCTCTGGAGCACGAGAGCATTATCTATATTTATAGATCGGCCACGATCTATATTTATTTTCCATGATTTTATTTCATTTTTAGCTGCATCGGCTTTTTCTACTTTACATCATATTTTCACGTCTATTAGGTAAAAAATTCGCGACTCGAAAATATTCGATTGAAAGATTATTTCGAACGGGCTACTGAAGGGTTACGAGTTTTCCACATTCCACTCGATAAATCGTATATGCCCATCAGAATCAACCAAATAATAGATACAGTATAAAACGTGAATATATTCTACTCAATCAAACGATGAATATTCTGCATTCGACATGACGAAATTGATCAATAATTCGTCGTATATATATATATATATATATATATATATATATATATATATATATATATATATATATAAATATATATATAGATAGATATGATATTACGTGTATTGACCATGAACGAGAGAGGTAAAGTACTTCTGGGCTACGCTTATGATGAGCTCTCGGCACATTTCGTTTGTTATGTGCTCAACGCTCGTAAACTTTTCGTTTGCATTGGAAATCAATTTCCACGTTATTCGACTATACACGATGACTATATCGAGAGATAACCCAAATTTTGTTAACATTTATGAAGATTATCGTTCCAGTATATCGAGTAAAATTTGACGATGTTAAAATTTGACATTGATGGGCAAGTATAATCGAAGCTGAATGAGCTGCTATTTTCATTGATACATATTTACTCGATCGAAATATAAAATGGTGATTTTGTTTGTAATTCTCTACGGACAATTGTACTGACCTCATAGAAACCTCATATTTTTCCCTCAGTTCTCCTCAGTTTGCATATTAACCCTCTGGTCTACACCTGGGTCACCAGTGACCCGACAGCACTGTGTATCTCAACGTTGCGACCAAAAATGGTGGAGACCAGCGGGTTAAAGAAGGAAATTAGTGAAAATACTTTCATTAGGCCACAAGGATGAACGCGGTTGAAAAATTAATGTGGTGACTCTCACGTGGGCATATTACTTGAAAAGTGGCTCGTAAGGATCAGAGAAAAAAAGGCGGAGGCTTAATAAATTTTTTTCTACCACTCTTGTCCAGCACTTTCCCCTCATCATTCCCAGCGTCCACTGGAGGTTTCATCTCTTGTCTTTTCTCTTTATGCCTCACGTACCTCATTGCACTCCCGCAGCGAGGGAGACGAAGCTCCACTCTTGCTGTGCTGCCAATGCCAATTCTTTGTGTCTCGTGCGGAATGACATTAGCAAAAAAAAAAAAAACATTCGTTTCCCCCAGACATTCATATATATATATAAACTATACATATATATATATATGCTCAAAGTTCACCGAGAGACCGGATGTGCATCAACTAAAACATTTCACGATCGTTTTACACCAAAGTTTACACGAGAATTAAAAAAAAAAAACAAAACAGAAGAAAAACGTTGCCATTCTTCGCGCCACATAAAACAGAAAATAATTTTTGGTCACAACATCCAACAGCCATTAATGCATCTCTCGCGTACTTATACGTATATATCCTGTAAATGGTATACAAAAAGCCAGCATGCTTACATGCTCATTTGCGTTGAGAAATTTCACGCTTGTGTCCCAAGAAATATATATATTTTGCTAGGGTCACTCAAACTTGGACGCACTCTATACTAGCTCTCGGTGTATAATGGACTTTGGTTGATGTGGCTGTGTGTGTGTTGTGTTCGGTGCCATGGACGAGAAAAATCTCGCGGACGCAGGACGCGCATTGTATAATATATTCGGATATACATATGTATATATATGTATATATATAGATATATATATGGGGGTGTACTCGGATGGAAATTAGCGTGACGCCTGGGTTACGGCGTCCGCAGCTAATTGTGCACGAAAGACCGACAGAGAAAGAGATGAAGAACGGGAAGCGGGAAGAGAAAAGAAAAGAGCGGGAAGAGCCGAGCTACCCGATATAGCGTTGATCTCATGACGATCCAAAATGGCGTCTTGGGCAGTACAAAAATATAGTCAGGCAGCCCCACAGTACAATGTTATGAGCCTATTAGGGGTTTTTCAAGATCTCTGCAGTTGGATAGAGAAATTGACACCGAAATTTATTATATATAAAAAGTCAAGTGGAGCATAATTTATGGCTAGCTCTTGTTTGTCTCGAGTGGCAAGAGTCACCGATAAACTTTGGTTATTTGCAATTTTTTTTGCTCTTTTAAATAAAATATCATTCTCACTTTTTTTTGGCTTTCTCACACAAAAAGCTTTTAATGAATAATTATGATGGAACATATTTAAATATTTTGCAAGATTTTAAATTTTTTTCACACGATCAATGTATATCAATAATGCTGAGTTTTTTATCCATGCGGAAAAAAAATGTTTCATAATATTTTTGTTATGTCAACGAACATGGTGATTGGAAATATTCACCTGATTTTTATTCAGAATTAATTTATCACCCTTTACCCCTTATAAAAATTCAACCCTGTCCATCACTCACAATTCCAGCGAGGTGGAATCGTAAGTGACGAAGTGCCTCGAAGAAAAATTTCCACGAGCCATCATACATTGTTTATGGGAAATAATTGACTTAATTAGCTCTAATCTGTTATCTATGGTCGGGAATTTATTCGAATTTTATTTTTGGTACGATATGGTTATTGGTCCAGGATTGTTCTATGCGCGTGCCAAGAGTCATGACCGATAGATTTATATTTACGGATTTACGATTTTCCTTCAGCATTAATTTATCACCCTTTACCCCCTTATAAAAATTCAACCCTGTCCATCACTCACAATTCCAGCGAGGTGGAATCGTAAGTGACGAAGAGCCTCGAAGAAAAATTTCCACGAGCCACCATGCATTGTTTATGGGAAATAATTGAGTTAATTAGCTCTAATCTGTTATCTATGGTCGGGCATTTATTCGAATTTTATTTTTGGTACGATATGGTTATTGGTCCAGGATTGTTCTATGCGCGTGCCAAGAGTCACGACGGATAGATTTATATTTACGCATTTACGATTTTTCTTCAGAATTAATTTATCACCCTTTACCCCCTTATAAAAATTCAACCCTGTCCATCACTCACAATTCCAGCGAGGTGGAATCGTAAGCGACGAAGTGCCTCGAAGAAAAATTTCCACGAGCCATCAGGCATTGTTTATGGGAAATAATTGAGTTAATTAACTCTAATCTGTTATCTATGGTCGGGCATTTATTCGAATTTTATTTTTGGTACGATATGGTTATTGGTCCAGGATTGTTCTATGCACGTGCCAAGAGTCACGACGGATAGATTTATATTTACGCATTTACGATTTTTCTTCAGCATTAATTTATCACCCTTTAACCCCTTATAAAAATTCAACCCTGTCCATCACTCACAATTCCAGCGAGGTGGAATCGTAAGTGACGAAGTGCCTCGAAGAAAAATTTCCACGAGCCATCAGGCATTGTTTATGGGAAATAATTGAGTTAATTAACTCTAATCTGTTATCTATGGTCGGGAATTTATTCGAATTTTATTTTTGGTACGATATGATTATTGGTCCAGGATTGTTCTATGCGCGTGCCAAGAGTCACGACGGATAGATTTATATTTACGCATTTACGATTTTTCTTCAGAATTAATTTATCACCCTTTAACCCCTTATAAAAATTCAACCCTGTCCATGACTCACAATTCCAGCGAGGTGGAATCGTAAGTGACGAAGTGCCTCGAAGAAAAATTTCCACGAGCCATCATGCATTGTTTATGGGAAATAATTGAGTTAATTAGCTCTAACCTGTTATCTATGGTCGGGCATTTATTCGAATTTTATTTTTGGTACGATATGGTTATTGGTCCAGGATTGTTCTATGCGCGTGCCAAGAGTCACGACCGATAGATTTATATTTACGTCTCAGCATTCTCCTCCTCTTGTTCCACCCTTAACCCATCTCGGGCTCAAGAGAGAGGAGTGAGCTTACGTATTTACAACGATGGCCATTTCGGGTTCAGCATACATATATATATGGATAATCCTGTCGTTCGTCTAGACTCTGCGTCTCGTACGAAAAATTTCTCTCTCTCTTTCTCACGTCCTCTCTCTCTCTCTCTCTCTCTCTCTCTCTCTCTCTCTCTCTCTCTCTCTCTCTCTCTCTCTCTCTCTCTCTCTCTCTCTCTCTATCACACACACACACACACACACACACACCCGCTCTCTCTCTCTCACTCTCTCGCGTGAATAGCTTCGCTCGTCCCTCCCACAAACTGATTAATCTCCCAGCATATATAGAGACATGTATATGTACATTATGCTCATTGCACTGTCTCTACTTGTTCCGCTGTAGCGCAAATTTTGATTCCGATTCGACAATTTCACATTTACACGTTTCCTCCAATGTTTGTATTTGATCATCTGTAAGATAACGCCGTCAAATAGACAATTTAATCACCGTGTAAGGATAACGAATAATTTATGTGTCTTTTAGGCAGCCTCGCTACAAGAATTTCCATTTTCAGGCAGCATCCATGCTTAATCGAGCGAGAAACTGCCACAGAATTATGTATATTCGTACATTGTAAATAATTCGTTGCTAAAATTAAAGCTAATTGGGTAGTTAATTTGAAACTATTATTAAAATCAAATAATAATAATCAAATGATAATAATAATAATAATGCCAAGAGGGTTAATATTGGAAAAGCAAAAAAAAAAAATCCGACCCAATCTCGTCAAGGGATTTCAATTTTATCGATGAATTTTTCACCCCTAATGACGAAACTGTCAGGCATATTAACAAAAATTGGAAAATCCTCATTGAAAATTCCTCCAAGGAAGAGCTTTTTCGTTAACAAGTAAAACTGAATGGAATTCTCGACTGAAATTGTAATGAAAATATAATTTAAAAATTCGTAAAATATCAAAGAAGGGTGGGGGGATGTGGAGGAGTGGCACTAACATTATCGATTATATTGCAGGAGCGAGAAGAGTCAAGTGCGTGATCAAATGTTGTTTATCGCACAAATGACTCAATATTTGGTCGTCTCTGTTAATCATCGTGGTGTAGATTTCTCGAATTTCCGAAATACATAAATTTCTAGTCAAACATGCTCTAATGCACAACGAAACTTTGACCAAATTGACATCCATTATTGCACGAAATCAGCTTACAAATCGCTCAATACATTTGATGGGTACAAATGATATATATTTCATGTATATATGTAATCTCATCACGTTGTATATTGATTCACGTGATATATGGGAAGGGTATATATATATAGAGCTGTCAATCTCACCGCTTAGCCACAGAATATTAACAAGGGGAAGCCGATAGAGTGTAAAAATTACAAAATCCATATCAGTATTAATAATATCCGCACATTCCGGTGTTGTACACGATAGTGATATTTTACCTGTTAGCTGTAATATTAACGAAGATTTTCGATATTTAAATATGGAAAAAGGGCGGTGGAATGAACTCTCTCGATCTGCCTCGAGTGATCAGATTACATTATTCTCGATATGAATTTTAATATAGATACGTTGACGCATTAATTTTTTTTCTATAAAATTCTTCGCGTGACTGGTTTTTGTGGTTAAATTACGGATGAATTTTCATCCTATCAGGAGACGATTTTGAAAAGGGCGGTGGAATGAACTCTCTCGATCTGCCTCGAATTATCAGATTACATTATTCTCGATATGATTTTTAATATAAATACGTTGACTCATTAATTTTTTTTCTATAACATTCTGCACGTGACTGGTTTTTGTGGTTCAATTACCGATGAATTTTCATCCCATTAGGAGAGAAAGACGATATATTTAAAAAAAAAATCAATCAAAGAGTTAAAAAAAAAAAAAAAGATCACGAAAAGAAAATCATCCACGACGTGTGGATGCAAAAGAAGGAAACGAAATAAAGGCAAGGAAAGCAATTCTCTTTGAAATATTCTTTTAAAATTTATCGGCCCGGTAACATAACCGGAAGAGACACGTGTGTCCCCCCCTCATTCCACACCACCACAATATTCAGCCGGGGATTCGATATTTATCGTTCGCCCAGAGAGAGAGAGAGAGAGAGAGAGAGAGAGATCCCTCGCTGGGAGTGGATCGGGAAGAAAAGTGAGGGGCGTTTGAGGCGTAAGCTCTCATGTTATGCGCCGCTTCATGACCGTCTTCATGCGCATTTAACATTTTCATGTATTCGCCACGGCCATGGAGAGAGCCGCACATGTTAATGCGATGATTTAAGGCTGAACCAAGAGACGCTCTCGGCGGCCTACAGTTCTCCTGAATGACTCACACATACACACATGAAAAAAATTTAGTACAATAAATATTATATAAACGAAGCGAGTTTCTAGCTGCTCAAACTAATTATTCGTAATGTAGAGTGACAAGTAGCTCAAAGCGGGTATTAATTCAATTTGACGGGGTCGTAGATATTGCCTCGCGGTGGGCGACTGAGATATGAAGGATCGATCTTATGTCGCTCATTTGGAATTTCCTCTATGAGACATTAATAACGTTAATATATTTTGAGTAATTTTTTATATGTCTGATTCATCGCTGTTACACATTGGGATATACAAATTTACTTCATTTCGCTTGAATAGAAAAGTATCGAAGTTCAGCTATCCCTCGAATGGTCTTATCAAAGATTACCCCTGAGGAGATTCCACGCGATACAAATTTTTTTAATTTAGATTATCGATCTCACAAAACTCATCGAGCATGTTTAGATTTAAAATCTCATTTGTCAAAATGTCTATACTTTCCTGCTGAAATTTTTTCAGTCTTGATGAAAATTGTCACGTGTTATTCATCGCGTACACAATTCATAATTTCTGAATGAATCTGACCAGCGAAGCTGATTAAAAAGCCATGTACTAGCTTCTCACTTACATTAATCCCAAACGAGGGCCATATAGTTGCGCTCATTTTTGCATTTTTTTCCAAACTTTTTTCGTTCAAATAACTTTTTTGACAATTTCAATTGTCTGAAATTCACTTTAATACACGCCATTCTTCTCCCTCTACGAACCCTTATCATAGAGGGGGGGGGGGGGAGGGGGGGAGGATTGGGGAGGGGCAGGGAGTGATTTCTTTTACATCTCGATATACTTTATGAACTACTACACTACACATTGTGTTATAGGTATTATTTCACGTGAATCAGTAAGGGCTCTGCAGTGCGGCTGAAAAGTTCGAGGAATCGGAAATTTCGAAATCGTGTGTAGAGTCCATCAGCGTGCGGTGGCCTTACTGGATTGCTAACGCTGGTTTTGTAAAGCTATATTGTACTAATACATGTATATACAAGTGTATATAAAACCTCCAAGAGCTCACGGGCGTTCATTCGGCACGTAGACATGCTGAGCCGGGCCTCTCATTTGCCGCGGTGAATTGTGTCGGAACTTTAATGCTCTCGCGGCACGCCATCGAGCTCTCTCTTGCTTCCCTATCTTTCTCTCTCTCTCTCTCTCTCTTACTCTCTATTCTTCCTTTTCGACGCCGAAACTTACCGGTGTGAACGGGACAATCGGCAAATTCGGCGTGTTCAGCCGGTCACCCTACACCGAAGCACAGAGGAATCCCTAAACTCTTTATGTGCGCATGGCAAACTCGCTGCGAGAAAAAATAATAATTTGCGCTCATTTTTCCGTAGTGCGTAGTGCGTTTGAAAAAAAAAATTATAATTGAAGGTAGTGCGTAGAAGCACGCAAATCCCCGATTGCGGAATGCATATTCAGATCTTTGTGCTATAGGGATGAAATTAAATATTTAAGAATTTTTTTACTAAACAGCTAGACGGTTCACAATTTTTTAAATAAATAAAGGCACAACTTCAAAAAGTCACGAAAGAAATTTAAAGTCTTTTTTTTGCATTAACGCCAAATTTAATTTTTCTCACTAATTATTGCAAGTATAACGATTTTAACGTTGCTTTCTGATAGAGTTGCTAGTCCAAGAAAATTATGGTAATTTAAAATTTTTACAGCCTTTTGTCTCGTAGGGCTAGAGTAAAAATCAGATTTTTCTTTTTACTATTTATTTACATTTTTCGTTCTAAAAGTTTCCACAAAATTCTAGGCTGGACTAAATATATTACAATTGAGAATAAAATCTTCCAACATTATCTTCGTATGCTCTATCGAACATCGAACGGCAATTTCATTGAGTTAGCGTTTAATTCAATTAATTCATTCTATTGTGTTTCACGAGCGTTCCCAAGGCATAAGTTTAAAAAGTCACGAAAGAAATTTAAAGTCTTTTTTTTTGCATTAACGCCAAATTTAATTTTTCTCGCTAATTATTGCAAGTATAACGATTTTAACGTTGCTTTCTGATAGAGTTGCTGGTCCAAGAAAATTATGGCAATTTTAAATTTTTACAGCTTTTTGTCTCGTAGGGCTAGAGTAAAAATCTGATTTTTCTTTTTACTATTTATTTATATTTTTCGTTCTAAAAGTTTCCACAAAATTCTAGGTTGGACTAAATATATTACATTTGAGAATAAAATCTTCCAACATTATCTTCGTATGCTCTATCGAACATCGAACGGCAATTTCATTGAGTTAGCGTTTAATTCAATTAATTCATTCTATTGTGTTTCACGAGCGTTACCCGAGAACCGGTGGGTATAACCATGACTTATACTACTGTGAACGTACAAGGTACACGAATCTCTCTCCAGCATCCGGTTACGATTCATCGACCCGTGCAATTTCCGCTTAGGTACTTTAGCAACAGTAACTTCGTTGCACCCAACGCTCTCTCGCTTTGGTCCCGCACTCCCGTTCGCCACTCTTACACTAATGAAGGGGTTTACCCAACGAAAGGGTTCGAGTGTTTGATACGACCGGGAGAGGGAGACACAAATCGAATTATTGAGAGTCTGCTGGAGACGCGACTGCTATGCATCAGCAAATCGACACGTCTCCCCTTTGTGCGTTTGATTTTTTGTTTTTTTTTTTTTTTCGTATTCGTTATTATACGAAGATCGTGCTCTAATGCTCTGGATCCCTTTGAAATTAGAATGCCATGAGCGTTGGGCGGAAAAATCGACTGGGATACATATTCATGGTCCAGAGTTAAAAGGATCGTATATCGAGTATATATGAGTCTGGCATATATGTATGATTATCTGGCATTGGACCATCGATGTAATGAGACATGATGGTCGAATGAGTCTAAGGGATATTAAATTTGTAATTCATACGGAAACTTTTTTTTTTTTAATAATAATTATTTTTCACTAACTCAAATTTAGTTGAATCGAATCAACTTTTGTTCTCTGATTGACCAGATTTTTTTTTTTTTTTTTAATTGAATAAAAATAACCAATATCACAATTTTGATGGTTACCTGTCATTTTTTTTTTGTCTAAAACAACATTTCAAATGTATCTTCATTCACTTACCCTATACGAGCTGACACAATGCGGATAAAATATTTGTATGCAAGTGGGTTACCGAATAAAAAATGAGACATTCAAACGGGGTGAGCTGAGAAAGAAAAAGGAATCCAAATGGAATGAGTTTCATTGGTTAGTCGTAAAGCGATAAAAAATTTATGCCAGATCGGTGCTTTCGCACCGCAGAGCTTGTAGCGGTAAAAAAAAAAAGCAGGATGTTTTGGGAAGAAACATGGACGTGAGCTCGGAAGCTCAAGATATGTAGATCAGCCCGGGTGAGAAACGACGATGAGAGTAAGTCGTCCGTATGGTAAGACGTGCAAACACTACACTACCTTGGCGATCCTCTATTGCTCGCAATAAGGGAATTTTGTGTCTGATGTTTTTTATACGAGGCATTCAAAGTCACATTGGCTCGGTTTTGGGCTTTACTCACATATTTTTTTATTTATTTATTATTATCAATTTGTATAAGAATAACGAACTGCATTCTGTTCACCACTCTCGCTGATACACCTCGGACAAACGCTCACAGGCTCCACTTGCAGGCACTCACTGACACCTGCCAAAATCCACAAATATTTACATAGACCCACGAATTGTCAGTGGGACTGATGCGTCTCACTGATTTTCCCACCCAACTTCTCTTATTGACAGTATTAAAGCGCAAGACGAAAGCGGGCCAGCCACACATGTACCCAAAATACAAAATATCTTCAAGGTCAAAGGTGAGGCCGTGCTGGACCCGGGCCCTTATAACCTCCCCTGTTACTGTCATAACTGCCAATTTATACCTAATTTGAATGTTTTTTCCTCCCAATTCCATGCAGTATAATGATTGGATATATTAAAGTAGCAAAAATTATGAGGATCCCACAAGATCGTATTGACGAAGAACGCCGCGTATTCTCTCCCTCTTTCTTTGTCTCTCTGGCTGTTCTTCGTATCATGTTTATCCGGCATTACATACTAAAGTGGTGGGTACTGCAAAGAGAGAGGGAGAGGAAAGGAGAGACAGAGAGACAGACAGAGAGAGAGAGAGAGAGAGAGAGAGAGAGAGCGAGAGAGAGAGAGAGCGAGAGTGAGAGAGAGAGAGAGAGAGAGAGAGAGAGAGAGAGAGAGAGAGAGAGAGAGAGAGAGAGAGAGAGAGAGAGAGAGAGAGAGAGAGAGAGAGAGAGAGAGACAGAGAGAGAGAGGGGGAGAGAGAGAGAGAGAGAGAGTACATTGTAGTCCCGATGTTACGTGGGAAGAGCACGTGCTTTCTCGACGCCGAATCAACGAAATACTCTTGTGTTCCTTCCTTCGCTGTACGATCGGTAATACCATACACACACACACACACACCCACACTCATGCTGTGTATACACGTGTATTATGCATTATACACCATGTGCATGCATTATCAGTCTCGGAACTTAAACGTGCTCTTGTTTTATTGTACGTTGAGGTGAATGATATCTCTATTTGAGTTCTCGCAAGCAGCTTATACCATTCAGCTAATACTTGTACCAGTATCTACTTCTTGGACGAGTAGGAATTGGGAACGGAGGTTTTGCATAAAAGCTATACGTAAATAATTTCAATATAGATCGTCGAGATGTAGAGAATTTAATGTCTATACATATGCATGTACAGGTTTCAGGGTAATCACGTCTGACTCTGTATGGGTTTGGGGCACGACTTTAAACAGTGCTAAACAACTCAACACTTCGAGTTATGTGGAATTGATTGAAAAATGTGTATGAGGCTTTTGTACGACTGCGAGTATTCTGACGAGTTTCTTCTCAGGAATAAGGCCATCATAATGTAGAAATAAATTGGGCCAGTCGGGCGGGGCCCTGAACCGGCACTTTTCCGGAACACTTAATGGTTCATCATGGAACCTTGGTGAGGCCCATGTTACAAGGTGGAATTCATCTGATTAAATTTGTACTCGAGATGCTACAAAATGTATTATCCGCTCACGTCCTACACGCCTCCCTTTCGTTTGACACACACACACACACACACACATACGCGCGTGCTCAAATGGAAAATAAAAACTATTGCCAGAGAATATAGAAGTACGAGGGTCGTAATAAAAGGATAATTGAGTTTTCAAATAATTCCTTTTGATTACATCGACTATGCGGTGTGCGTCGGAGCTTATATACCGGGTGGATGAAACATAGTGCAGGTAATTACGGACCGCCTGGTCCCAAAAAGGAGCAGGTGTCTGTCGGGGCCCGGAGCCCGGGGAACGGGGCCTCAAGACCGCCGAGAGATCGAGGTGTGAGGTTCAAATACTTGGACCGCCCTAATAGCTTCGGGGTTACAGGTCTTCCTTCTAAACTGGAAGGGGCACGTCGGCCGGTTCTTCTTCTTCTTCTTCTTCTTCTTCTTCATCTTCTTCTTCTTCTTCTTCTTCTTCTTCTTCTTCTTCTTCTTCTGCTTCTTCTTGGGGGCCTGAAGGACATCACAGTGGTGGCTGCCAGGCAAATGGCTCGAGACTCTCGAAGAAATAATCAAACTTCCAAAGCCAAGACCGACCTCTATATGGACGTGTGCGCTGTAGTGTATTGTGGTTCGTTCGAGAGAGCCAAAAGTCCCCTTTTCTTATTCTTACACGCCCGTAAGGCCCATGAAATGTTCTTCTCCACTGCTTGTACGCACGGGATGTATCTTGAGGTAGAGCATCGAGTTGTCCACACGCACCACTCGCACTAACACTCACACTCACACCTTGGCAACGGGCAATACTTATATCATGCACACAACTATCGTGTCTATCTGACGTGAGCTCCGACGCTGTTGCACGCACGCGAGCCGAAAGATCGTCTGATATTTTCGACGTGTGAAAATTTTCGACGAAGGTCTCGCGCCCAGGTTCGATCTTTTACTGAAGAAACAAAAAGAGAGAAGGAGGAGAGAGAGAGAGAGAGAGAGAGAGAGAGAGAGTCTCGTGTGTGAGTAACTTTTTCAGCGAGGAGGTCCCGGTATGCTGCACACCCCGAGTAATTATCAATGAATTTGCATGTTGGAAGTTGAAAAAAAATTAAATATGTGTATAAGTAATGCGATGCACTCATCCTTTGCCAAATTCATCCAAATTTGGCAATCACGTATTTTCTTTCGTATTTTTCCACCGATTAAAGTATAAGTGCACACGAATGTACATAATCACTGAAGATATTGCAATAAACATCGCATATGCGTTTTGGACACTATAGAAGCCCCAATCACCGAGGATAATTTCACATGTTCACGGGAAGCGCGAGCATTCACACCGATGATAAAAAATAATTTATCTAAATGAAACTATTTTCTCCTCAAATATGGTCCAATTAATTTGTTAAAATTTATTAAACAAGATCGCTTTTATTCATTAATTTCTCTGTCACTTTTACATTTTTACCAAAAGATTTTCAATTTAAATATGTTGGTGAAATATTTGTCAATATTGTATTGTGACAATTTTTTGCAGTTTTTAAATTAAATATTAAAATATAATCGTCTCGAATATGGCAAAATTGATTCTTGAAAATTTTTTAATTACAAGAATGCACACATTCGTTTATTTATACTGTCACAGAGTTTATTTGTTTCAATGAATTCCTCCATTGATCAGTGTGGTGTGTTACGTGTAAGAGAAAGATGGTAGTCGGAGAATTGCTGTATGGAGTGCACAATACCGTCGGCTAAAATTGATGAGCCTTAATTGATACAGTGTCTAGCCTTCTATATGACACCGACTCTATAATCCAGGGCTTATGCGGGGTCATATAGCTGGACCATGTTACCCGCATGGCTCGCCCCAACTTTGTCACATGGGCTAACGCGAGGTCTCGGACGATCATTGTCCACGTATTAGTCATGCATATATGCATATGCGTTTATGTGTATATGGGACTGGATATATGCGCATTGACGCTATACACATAGTACCTGTCGTATAGATGCATTGTAGGATCGACTCTTCCTCTCTCTCTCGCTCTCTCTCTCTCTTCCTCTCTCTCTCTCTCTCTTCCTCTCTCTCTCTCTCTCTCGCTCTCTTCCTCTCTCTCTCTCTTCCTCTCTCTCTCTCTCTCTCTCTCTTCCTCTCTCTCTCTCTTCCTCTCTCTCTCTCTCTCTCTCTCTCTCTCTCTCTCTCTCTCTCTCTCTCTCTCTCTCTCTCTCTCTCTCTCTCTCTCGCCCTCACAAACGCTCACATCTCCATACCTCTATTTCGAGGTGCATGTCGAAGGAAAGAGAGAGAGAGTTAGAGTATGGATGCAGTTTGCACGCAACGGGCCATTGCATCGAACGAGCGTCGATATAACACAGAACTGCTCGGGCGGTCGTTACGTTTCATCGCTTACCCCGTTGGCGTGCATATATTCCTTCCTCCCGCAATACCGTCACTTGGCCAGTATACGTAGCATCGTAAACGTCTCCATTTGGTAATGAGCGTCATGGCGAAAATTTCAAGGATCTTTCTCGCGTTATGTTATGAGCGAGGTAAATTCTCCCCCCCCCCCCGCCCCCCTAAATTGAGGGAGAGAATTGGCTCGAGAAAGTCGCGACCACCGAGATCGAGCTCGTCAGCAAACCTTGTGAATTCATAAAATCGCCAAACATGTCGCTTATTCGGGTAATTATTATTATTATTATTATTTTTAAAGATGAGTCTTGTGATGCTCGTCTTTCCATTATAGGTGAATGAGTATCATTTTTTTTTTTTTTCATTCTAAAAATTATTATTTTGTCATTCTACTTGAGACACAATCCTTCGATAAACTTTCAAGCCTTATTGTGACGACGAAAACTCGAATTTTGATATACGGGACTATCACTAACCCCCCTCCCCCCGCCCCCGACTCCGCAAGATACAACCCTTGAACACAGTAAATGCCCAAGTGACGCCGAACCGAAGCTGAGCTACTATAATAATCTTGACCGAATATATGCGAATACACGTCATCTGTGAGTGAATTTATCAGAATGAATTTAAAGAGAGTTTGAAGCAATGAATATGCGTTTGTTGATGATATTCGAAATTTATTGTCCGCCATTCGTCGTTGGGAGGGGTGGGGGAAGAAAGACACGAGAATTTATTCTTTATATGGACTGATGACCGATCGTAAAATTTTAAACCGATTACCTGGTGAGAGCCGTAAGAGAATGGAGCGAAAAGGACTAAAGTGGAGAGACAGAGGGGGTGTAATTTGGAATGAAACACGAGAGAACGATGGAGACTGAGGTGAAACGGAAAAACGGGGCATGAGGGGAGGGTGCACTCGGCCCTCTGGTACGAGTAAGGATGGTAATGGAAACGATTCGTTATCGTAATACCGTCGTAGGAGGCCGAATCGGCCTTGCATGGGGTACGCCTATGGGCATAAAGAGCTCGCTGGACTCGTATCATTTTTTTTCCCTTATTTTTTTTTTTTTTTTTTTATCTCCAAAGCCGTGCGCGCATTCTCTTCGCCCGCACTCGCCCATGTACCATTCTCTCTGTATCTTATAAAAGATGTGGCCCGTTCAACGAAGGTAATCAATAATGACTTAATGTCCACCAATAACGGACACCATGGGTGGTTCTTCGGAGCGTTCATCTCGAGTACGAGCGATCTTTACTCTCGTAAGGAAGGAACACAAATTATACATGACGAGAGAAATGATGCTTGGTTTTCTTTTCAGTACTCTTGTTTGACTCTCGTGCAAATACTCCACAGACTTTTATATTTCCCTCGAGGGGTTTTTTTTTTCTTAAACCAATGAAATATTTTTATTATTTTTTTTTTATTTGACTTTGCAATGTTTTTGCCCGATGACGATAATCCGAGGTGATTTTCGGGATAATATTTATTGTTAAAGTATGATAAAAAAATATTTTACAATATTGTACTGAGGTACTTTTTACAGCTTTCATAGAATTTGTGCATTCACACAAAAAAATTATTTCACTCTTCACAGAATGTGGACAAATGAACTTGTTATATGCCAATACTGATGTTGCCGAAAAATCAATTCGGTTAATTAAAATCGATTAAAATGATCGATTATACTGTTATAAAAAAAAAAATTATAATGGATACGATAGTGCCAAGCAACTCATTTAGTAAAATGACTATAAGATTTTGGGACAATTAACAAATGTTTCTGTTTTTAATACAGATATTTCAAATTTATTATAATATTCTTGACGGTCTACAAAATCTTTCAATTTTTGGCCACGATCACCTCCCTATTTGCTTCTACAATATTCGATTCGCACAAGCATATTTTATCCATCTAGAAGAAAAATAAAACAAAAAGAGCAACAACAACAATGACAATAGATCAGGAGAAAAGAGTGCAGTGAACCGAAGCGATATAAAGCGTAAAAAGATTCACGAGAGTTAAAAAGGGTATATATAAGTTTTACCCTCAACCCTCGGTTCGTCGTTGCACACGGAGGTGGGCAAAGGTTGTGTACTTTCCCGTCGTAATGCTCCAAGATGTATATATATATATAAACGACCGATCGCTTTGACCCCTGCACGGGGATAGCAGCGCGTTATACATCCTCTGCTCGCAATGTTGGTGAACTTTGCCATTCAAACTTTTTTGCTGAGAGAGAGCGAGAGAGAGAGAGAGAGAGAGAAAACATGCGCTAGAGAAAAAAAACAGGAAAACACGGGAAAAAAATACATTGCGCAACGGAAGGGGTAGATAAAGTGTAGATAGGGAGAAGAACGCTGACTATATAATATAGATAGGGTGAGAAAAGAGTGCACGAGCGTCGTCACAGAGGTCATCGTGAGCAGCATGTGGAATAGATCCCACGCGTTCGAGAAAGTCTCAGTGTTTGCAAACTTGCCAATATTAGTAGCCACGTAAGGTATATCTTGATCGTCGACTATCTCTTGTACCCCCTCGGAATTAGATACTAGAAAATCCACCGTGAAAAACGATCATTTTTTTCATCGTCGTCGACGTCCCAATGTCGCCAGAGCGTTTCCATACAACCCTCTCGTCCCAACCGAGACAGGGAATGAGCTAGACAGTTATGTATAATTGCTCAAAGTTTGAGAAAGCTCGTAAATTGAGCACGACACATTATTACCGCTGTACTCTGCATCAGACTGTATACCCGATACAATAGAATTTATAACTAGGGATACAATCCTCTCGTGAATAATAAGTTAATTTTTAATTTTTCCATTCCCCTTACGGAACAAATATAGACGAGCGTGTACACAGCGATATACCGACATAGGACGTTGACCACACTCACGAGACTTTAGAGCTCTACACTTCAACTCATCGTAATCATTATCCCGCGTATGTACAGCCGACAATTATTTACATACAGGTAAAGTTTTCGTCACTGAAACGAATTCTGTCAAACCCCGCATGGATTATACAATCAGAGATGGTCCTGGAAATAATTCAAACTCAGTGTTCGTGACCTGGGAATTTGCAATGAAATCATTGATGGCTGTCACTCTGTTTGCAGCCTATTGCTTTACGAGCGAACAGTTCATTTAAAAATGAGGGAGAGTAATTTCGAAGAAATGAGAAAATTTCACCGGGATCGTAGAAGATTTGCTCTAATTAGATAATTGTACGAATTTTTCAAAGCATTGCAAATTTAATAAAATTCGAATCCTTTCATTAATCTTCGGTAAATTAAATATACGACATCTAAAAACGTCCCTTTTTATATGGAAAAGTTTCAAATGAACGATTGAAAGTTCATCCAAGAATATAATGTGAAGATACAAATCAGTTGGAGTGAAATCCACGATATTTATACTCACATGGCGTGACTTTGCCTGCGAGAAACGCCCGAGGCGTTCGCCATCTGGCGCAACTTTATGGAACGATGGTTCGTGTATGCTCCCTGGCTTCCGTGTTTTGAAAAAAAAAACAATGTTTCCCGTAGGAAATCATCATAATTATCGTAATATCGAACTTGAATCAGACGACAGTAATTCTCATGGAGCTAAGCTGGCATTACAACCAAATTTCTCACGAGGATTGATCTGGTAGAAGTTGCTAAATCGCTCATATGAGTGCTTGTATTTGGTAGACAATTTTTCACTGATTGCTCAATAGCGCAATAGCTTTTCAACTCGGGCAGATAACATTTTTTTCACGGATGTGTGAAACTTTAGTTAGTTGAATACTTAAAAACACGTAATGACTATTCTTTTTGTGCGGGCTCATGCAGGTGATTAAACCATCCGACGTTGGACTTACACAAGTGATTAAAATTTACTGCGTTGTTAAAATTTTAACTCACCCTTCTATAGCAATCAAGTATGCCGTCAGTAAAGCCCGGCGCACGCGGTGCATTTTTTCCTGCTGGATCGCTTGCTTGATGGAGTCATGATGGCAGCTGAGCAGGGAACTGTGCTTGAAAATGCCGCCACTGCTGGAGCTGGTGCAAGCTTGCTTGCAGGATTTCGGTGATTAACCATGTACTATTTTCTCTGCATATTTTCATGCTGACAAGCGATTCCAGTGCGTCTACAGGTAGTGTTTTATTGGTTAAGCCCGGCGCACACGGTCCATTTTTCCATCTTTGTTTAAATAGCGAAAGCAGCCTGTTGTCCAACAGAGCAGCGCGGTCCGTCTGAAGCCGAGCCTGCACTGCAGTACAGCTACGAGCACGATAAACCAGCCAGCGATCCAGCAGGAAAAAATGCACCATGTGCGTCGGGCTTAACTTCACTTTCAATCAGGGGACAATGAAAAATTGATGAAAAGTACGAGAAATAAGTAAAGAAATTCAAAACAAATCCAGGACGACTGATGATTATAGTTGGACCGATTTTAATATCTCATTACTTTGAGTAATCAATCTGATATTTTTTAACATGGGCCTTCAATTATATTATTAATATTTTTCTTTGCAAAAAAAAGCGACGAAGTAAAGTCAGATGAATTCAACGTCGAAAACTCCACACATATAGTAATGAGGCTTTGGTCGGAAAGTTCGTGCACATCGAGGATTGTGATCGTCAGAGTGTGCAAAAGGTCGATAAACTAGCCTGAGGCTTTTCCCCAGTGCTATATTCCAATAGATACGAGACGCTTCTGCATACATATAGGTATACATGCTACATTGTCGAGTATCAAAACCGAGACGAGACGGGCGAACACAATCCGGCAATAATAATTATCTCGATGACTTACCAGGATCGGTTGGCGGAGTAATATTCCGCCAAGGGGGTTGCGGAAAGGATATATATACATAAGATAAATATATATATATACCTCTATACCTAGGAGGGAGCAAGGAGGCTCTGTGAGCGCCCGAGCGCTATGCGATTATACATTTCCGGCGATGCGTTAACCAGGGAGGGTAGATTACCGTAATGAAGCCCGACGACCCCTCGGTGTGCGGCTCAACGACTCGAAATGTGGATAACCGGCGCCGCAGATTCACCCGTGCTTCTACTTCTCTACACCCGCACTATATACACATTCATGTGGATACATACGCATTGTCAGTGGTCTAAGTGAAGGAGGAAGCTTTTCCGAGACGCACCCTTTCGCAGCGATCCTTTCGTCCACTCTGTTAGCAAAGATATATGCCCATAAACTTCCTAGACCGCACGCTACACCATCGGGGAAAAGTAAAGAGAGGAGTACTCGCGGTCATCCGAATCGATCTTCATGTAAAGTTTATCGTGAGGGAGAAGAGTAAAAGCAAAGTCTTGGATAACTCTCGGTGATGATCCAGCTTGTCAATTTTCGATGGATGTTTTCGTATTTCGCATTTTTTTGTACAATGATCTTATCTGCATTGAAGAGGTACAGTCGGCATTTCAATCAATGATATTTGTCGCAGCACTAGCGGTGGGTGGTGCCTATCGGCGATCCCCCACTACCAGACGCGGCGCGCTCCAATCACGTAGCTCGGCGGACCAATAGAAATCATGCGGCAGAGTGGTGGGGGTCGCTGTATCTCCTCGCAGTAAAAGTGGGGGCAATCATGCTATTGACGGGCAGTTTCAATAGAAATTTTACTTAAATATAATTTTACTTAAATAGCGAATGTTTCAGCACGACATCAATGTCAAATTCTTACAGTTTGCCAAAGAATTTAAATGCACAATTCAGTATATCCCAATAAATGTCTGGCAACATCAGTTTATGTTTCTGCGAAGAGACTATACTCTCACAGAAACATCGCGACACTGGAATACACAATGCAGATACTTACTCGTTTTATACAATAATTTTGCCAGTATGTGCGGAAAACAAAATCAAATGAGCAATTTCTGACGTTTCATCACATATCAGTTCTGAAATCCTTAATGGAACGAGAATCACCTCAACGACGAAGCCAAGTCAAATGGGCGTTACTGAAATTTGCATAATCTCTCATATGCAAACCTCGCTTTGTTTGTAAATCCAAGTTCATTTATTTAATATTTCACTGGATTATTTAGTCGAAGAGTATGCATATTTAACACACTTATCAAGATCAACGAATCGTGAATAAACGAATTAGTCCCTTTTCTACCAACGATGAACATATATGAAGGTCACGAAAGTCCTACAACCTCTTCTTCTCCATCTTCTTCTGCTTCTTACTCTTCTCTTTTGTTCTTCGTTTTTCACCCACCCTAGCGATTGTGCCTAACGAACTAGCAATGATTCGCCAACCTGGCGTTTTAATTTCGACCGACGTAGTTCGTTAAGACTTCCTGCGCACGTTTCTACCTTCTCGAGTCTCGCCGAGACCGAGAATAAATTCACTGTCGTGCAAAATTACAGATTAAGTTTTTCAACGTCAACATTCAATCACGCATATTTTGTCGTGAAACGTCAGAGTATTTTGCAGGCAATGATGTGCGATATTTTAAATAATGTACTCGTGATATTTCCTGGCATTCATCAGAACCTCATAAATAAACGTCCTCTGTCTGATGGTTCCTGTGCTCGATCTGGTAGATTATATATTTTGAGAGCTCGATTAGTGGATTACATAAATTTCATTTAAATGCAGTCTAGCAATAATGTTATGGTATGCATTACGATATTTGGCTGTTTCCTTGAGTTAAAATTACTTGAATCTCCTCAGTCACATTCATCACAGCTTGTTACAGACTCGAGTTGCAGAGAGAAAAGATTTCCAGTGATACGATAGTTAAAAAATTCGTGAAATCACTGAGAATGGAGTATACGAGAATCATCTTCCTCAGCACTCGCACCGCCTCATTCAACATTTCATACATCTATAGTTCTTCTCTCGTTGTATGTGGTCTCTGACTGGTGAAAATCCCATTCCCTGTACGTAATTTCAACTTGTGGAAAACAATATTAAATGTGAGCTCCCGTGACTGCTCTATCTCTCGCGTTTCAAGGTACACAAACTCTCCTCGGGCTGGCGTATGGGAAGAAAGAGAGAAAGAGGGAGAGAGAGAGAAGAAGAGAAAGGGAGAGAGCGAGAGGGCGCAAAAGGCCTCAGGGTACATAGAAACTCGTGGTACTGACTGCACCGGAGAAATCGCGACTGGTGCCCATTCTCTGCACCACCACGTTTCTCGTATACCCACGTCATGCCTTTCCGGTCGTCAGCCTTCATCCCTCTTTACGTGCGTTCGTTCGGCTCGTTCGTCCATCCGTTCAAACGCAATGTGATATATATATATATATTTATATATACATATCTATGTGTACCAATCTTTCATGTATGGTTTCTGGTAGAACAATTTGTTTTTGAGGGGAAGTTGAGGAAAAATGGACCATCCTCATCAATATTTATTACAAACAAGAACATCGAAACACTAAATCATATCCACGGAATTAATCGACAGTCATAATTTAACTCTGCCAATTTATTTGATTTTATGGCTATTTAAATCCAAATTAGTTGTCAGACAAGAATTTTTCAAGTTTTTTTAACAAATAAACGATGGAGAATTCTTTATATCTGCAACGATTAAACAATTTTTCCTAGCAGAAAAGTATAGAAAATTCTACAACGAAGACATCAGGAATAAAATGGAATTAAACTGGTAACGGTTTGCCTATTTCGGGGCCGAAATATAATTTTTCAAGGCGGCTAATTTTTCCTCAAAGCTCCATTTTGGCCCCCTTTCTCCCTTTATTCATGCGTGCGGACGTTTACACATTGGATGTATATATACGAGCCCTTCGTACACAGTGATACGTATACATTTACGCGGACGTTCGATGGAGAAGCATCGCTCGTGCCGGGGTATGAGGATTTTTCGAAGGGTTGAGAGGGACGATAGAGAAGGAGGGAGAGAAACAAAGGGGGGAAAGGACCAGGGCTGAGCTCTCCCGCAGTCACAGACATTTCCATACGGGGACCAGTTCAAACAGACGTAGACTGATGTATGCGCGTCGGTTCGTCAGCGTATTCGAATTTCGTATTCAAATGGCACATCCCCCCCCCCCCCTCCCCCACCTCCCTCCGCCACTCGCTCTCTCACATCTCCGCTTCATCGTCTCTCGCTACGTAGGCTTGGAGAGAATCGTAGATGGTTGCGCACTTGGTTTGTGTGTGCGTGTGAGCATGATGATGAGGACAGGGATGAACGTACAACAAGAGAGGGTGGTTTACAGTGTAGTTCTCGTCGCCATCAGTCTCTTGGTCTTCGGCAACTCAACGGAACGCCATAGAAATACTGTCGTACGCATACACGTACAGGACATCTTCGATCTGTTCTATATTAAAATTGCTGCGAGTCTCTACCGATTGACGATCGGACAAGAGGAAAAGATTGCCTTAAATGAAGCTGTGATAAGTCAACATTGGCCATTTGTGTATTTTCAGATACAGTCAAGAACTCCATTAGTATAGTTACTAATTGTCTCATCAGTTCCCATTTGCGTTGAAAGATCTTAAGGACACAGACAAGGAATTTCGTTAGATTAAAAAAAAATTGCCCTAAAATCTAAAAGTTCAAAATTGTTTCCATCGATTAATTTAATAGAAATTTCAACCGCACGAATAAAAAATACAGCGGTCCGCCATTTGTGTCCATATTTTTCTATGATTATTTTGCTGCGATTTACCCCGTCATAACGAGCGAGTGCACCAAGTCGAACGAGCCCCGGAGAAAACAGAGAGAAAAGCAGAGGTGAAAAACTACCCAAGAGTTATGCAACGATACATCTGGCTGGAATAATAAAGCGAGGCTATAGTTACTTTTCAGAGGCCGATGTTAAGTTCCAGCAGTAAATGGAAACGTGTATACGTATATATATATATATATATACATAGCTCGAGAAGAAAAAGAGATTTTGCACCGAGACAATATAAGATTCCGGATATCTGCTCTCTCCGGTAATTTCCGTGAGAACGTGGCGCCCCTGCCGGAACTTCGCGACAACTCTGATAAAAGTTATTTTTCCCAACGCTTTTTCGCTTTTCAACGCCTTTTTCGCGTTCCGTCACTTTCTTGTTTTCTTATTTATTTTACTTTTTTTTATTTTATTTTACTCCTTTGCGCACGCTCTCTCGCTAACCAGGAGGAAGTCCGCAGCAAAGAGTAAGAATTGAAGAAGGGAGAAATAAGAAAAGAAAAGACAATTTTCCGCGTAATCTTTTCCACTATATACGCTGTGTAATGCGAGTTTTTTCGTTTTCGGTTGTTTTGTCCAAGACTTTTGGCACGATAATTCACGGACGAACTTGCTTTCACAAGGAAAACACTTCGTCCCGTTTATCAGTGGGCTTTTTACAGTACGTTTGCACTTGGTATATGATAAGAATGATAAGAAGCCTATGCAGAGGGAAACTTTTTTAACGTAGTTGATTATTATTACACAGATAAATGATGTACTCTTTGAAAGAATAAAAAATGATTAAATATCAATTTTTAATTAAATAATTATTTTTCGAGAAATGCTAATAACTGACCAAATAATTTTGCCAAATTATCCTCAACTTTGCAAAATAATTTTCTTTTTTTACAATAATTATTCAAATTTATTTACTCGGGATGAATTTCATACCGCGAATGAGCGCGTGAAAAAACTCACGACTGCCGTTTAAGTATCTTTAGAATTAATAATTTAATTATTTTTAAAATCATTATTGTAATATTGTTATTATTCGGTCTAAAACTTTTATTGTTTGGTCTTATTATGTAAAAGCTGTGAAAATTGGTCCAAAAATAATATTTGTTTCTATTAATTATAAACAATACATAAGAAGTAAAATAATTAAACAGATAAATCATTCGTCCAAGTAATAATTAATTTCCTTAATCAGTCCAGTTATTTCAATTTATTTTTCATCTAACGACGACATGAGTGATTCTCACTATACGTCTGTGCATGAACACGACTTACCTACTTTTTCGAGCAAAGAGAATCCGTTTATATATCTAAAAGTAGATACTTAGCGCCGTAACGTTTACACACATATATATATATATATATATATATATATATATATATGAGAACACCTCGCTTCGTTTCAAACTTTATCCTGTACACCTGCCAAAGTCTTAAAGTTCACTTTATTAAGCCCCTTCGTTACTGCTCTCAATAGCCCAAAGAAGAAGACACTTTACCGGCGTTCAGCGCAAGTATATAAGAGAGCGGCCCTTTGGTAAGATATTCTTGCTTGAAACTTTTGGCTGTCGCTAGTTTTACCAGATCGCCCAAGTACTCTGCCAGCTCGTACAAATATATATTAACTAAGAGAAAAGCCGATAATGTAGACCAACTTGAGAGTTCACATGAACCCGTTGAGTGTATATTGAGTGGCGTATTTAGTTTCCCATTGAGCAAACTTCGTATTATTTATTTTACTCGAAATTATATTAATTTATCTCATGGCTTTTCAGTATCTGCGCAACGAACGAGTCCAGAATCATCAGAAAAAATTTGAGTCAAATTTAAGTGCATACTAATCGTGTAACTCGAGTCCAAAGCTCAAATTCGAAATAATTGGCATGAGTTTAAGTTCAATCTTAAGTTCGAATTTAAATTTCATTTTAGATACAAGATTAAATTTAAGCTCGCGCTAGCCACTTTCGGTACAACCCCAAAATCCACGCTAGAATTTATTATTAATAGAATTTATTATTAATTCAAGCATAAACATAATTTCGAACTTTTTTTTTCGTCTTTGGGATATTTGTACTTAAAAGTTCATCCTGGAGTTGTAATTTAAGTTTGTGCCAGCAGACTCAAGTGCGAGCTTGAATCAAGTAATTATATTGATACAGTCAACCCTCTCGTAATTTAAGTGATTGTTATCAATAACCCTCCCTATTTTTAATTAACCCTCAAATCACTATTACACCAAATCGCTGTGTCTCGTTCTCCTAGGAGAAAGATTTCGCCACATCGTTCTATTTTAATTAAGAAAAATCCTCTCCAATGTAGCATACAATGCAATTAATGTTCCCACAACGTTGAATTTATGGTAGGGATAAATATTGCTCGAATGAAAAATCATTAAAATAATACTACGAAGTCTCAAAAAAAATTTACAAAAATATAAATTATATTTTTGTTTGTGTATTTATGAAGAATTTCGAATAATTATGTTTATCGTCCTACTGCTGCATTTAAATTTATACAACAAAAAAATCAAAGTTTGTACAAAAGTTTAGTTCAATTCTAAATCCAGACTAACCTTTGAACTCGAGTACGTCCTGCTGACTTTTCACGCGATCTGGTCAGAAGTTCATGAGATAATGGTTACGAAAATGATGAGGGCTCGTACTTCGTCCTGTGTATTTATTCATTCCTCGATTCATCCTATTATTAAAATTCTCGAGTGTAAAAAAAGAATTTCTCATTTAACGAACTCCCTCTCCTTTGATTCATCGTTAAATCAACTATTCTCCCGTTTGATAAATGAGAATGATATTGAACAAGAGGGAGACAAGAGTGGAAAGCATTTTTTAATACTCTCGATATCAACAAGACCCCCCAAGGACCAAAACAAGTATATGTATAGTAAAATCCGATCCGAGAGAATGTGGCGAGTAAAATGAGGATGTGGAGAATGGAGAAAATGTCTACTTGACTATATATATATGTACAGGACGAATGGTGTGTGTACAGTTTCGAGTATAAGGGTAGGAAATTCCCCTTCCCCCGCTTCATGGAGGGTGCTGACGACATGGAAGACAAACTTTAAATGTCTTTCACTCTCTCACTGCTTTTAAAACTTAGTTCCATCATCCCCCGGTAAGATCTATTCGCTCTTGACTCTCTCTCTCTCTCTCTCTCTCGTTCTCTTTGATTCTGCTATGCCTCTGCCTTACATTCGAGGGTGTAGACACACCCAGCCCGTTCTACTAACGCTGTTTCTGCTTGGAAAATCGGTGTATACACTCTCCTCCTTTGCTTATTCCACCCTCCAGTGAGACAAAAGCCTTGAATCGTGTATTGAGTATATATATATATATATATATATATGTATGTATATATATATATATATGTATAAATATATATGTATTTATTTATATATATATAGGTATAAAGCTCTACCAGCCCGCGCGAGCTCGACAAACGCGACTCGCTCGACTTCATGGCCCTTTTGCGTTTCTGCGACGCTTACAAACGCACTAGATGACTCTCGTGTGTAAAACGAGAGGGCGAAGCGTGTCTAAAGACGTTTTTCAAATAGAGCTGGCTTATTTCTCCCTCTTCTGGAGACCCCTCGCGATGTTTTAAATAAAATTCGAGACCGATATATTGGATAAAAGTGAAACGATTTTATTATTCATCCGGATATCGAATTGGTCGTGGAAAAAATTGTCAAACTTTTAGGAAATATTGTAATTGCAATTTTGAAAAAAGAATCAGCTAATAATGTCAGCATTATGGCAAACTTTAAATTCTTTGTACAATAATTTCGCGATGGAAAAATGTACCAATATTTTCCTCGCAAAAAAAAAATACGACTGTCTCGATTTTTCACCCTAAGAAAAATTTTGTTGCCAATACTTTTACCCAACAAATTTCCCGGTTTTATTGTTCATCAGTGCTTCTCTATCATATAATAGTATACTTCTCTGTCATCAAATACTATTTTTTCGTGGATATTTAGTCATAAAATGAAATGATACATTCTCTCGTAAAATACTATTCTGTTATAAAAACATTTTTTTTTCATCCAATACTATTTTATTATAAAAATAATATTTTTTTATACAATATTATTTTATTATAAAAATAATATTTTTTTATACAATATTACTTTATTATAAAAATAATATTCTCTCAAAATATACAATATAACATTTTCGTAGAATAGCAATCCACCATATTGAAAAATTAAATAAATTCACTGCAGTGGCAATTAAATACACTCGATATTTTTCAATCTGCACGTGTGACCAAAATTTCTTGCAATGTCAGATTCTCTTGGCACGCGGAAAATTTTCAAGATGAGTTTAAAAGTAGCAGATAAAGCTTTTGTCAAAATAACAAAAATATTTCGTAAAATTCGTTATTCTTTTTTTTTTTACTTCGTTTATATTATACAGCAATGGGCTGCTGTATGCCCGGCTGGACGACGTGGAGGGATGAGGGGGATGAGCGTGCTCCGGCTGGGCGTCGATACGAACATTTTTGGTATTCATGGAATAGCGATTGCTTCCGTGCACTGGTAGAAAACACGAGGGGGTAGGGCGATATATATATATATATATATATATATATATATATATATATATATATAAATATATATATATATCGCCATACCCCCATATATATATATATATATAAATATATATATATATCGCCATACCCCCATATATATATATATATGTATATATATTCACATACACACAGTCGTTTTGCTCGTCGATGTTGGGATAGCCTCGTCGAGAGATATACGCTAATTTTACGAGAGTACTTTTGCCTTTTTTTTGTGCCTTCTGTTGCCCAAGAGATTCTCTTCCAGAGTCTTTTGGGCCACAGAGACCATCCCACGAGCCCCCAAAAAGTCATATAAACGCAGCCCTCCACATACATTATAGCTAGCTCCGTCCCTCTTGGCACCGGACATTTTCCAGTATCTCGCTGCCATTTCGTTTATTTAAATGTGCTTTCAGCAGTGGCAAAGTGTGTAAAGCATCTCTCGCGCCCGCGGGTAAGAGCCACGGTAGTCCGAACAATTTTACGAGCGTGGAGTGAAAACTTGATGCATATATATATATATATATATATATATATATATATATATATATATATTATTTTTTTACTCATCGCCTCGTACTACGAGATTTGGATTTAGTACACGATTTTTCTGCCATTTGAATAGAATGAAACGATTTTTTTTGTTCTGATTCTAGAAATAACATTATTTGATTATTCTAGCGATAATTTTTTTTTCTCACATCGATTTTCTCCCACGTCCATATAAATTTGTGTCACTCTCTTTAGGGGTGTCTGGAAACCTCTTGCTAAAGAGGGTTGCACATATTTACGAACACTCACACATACACAAAAGTGGGAGTGTGAGCCTCTGTGAGTGTTGGTAAAAATGCCTAAATTTTCCAGTGAATTTTTATCATATTATTGTTGTGTGTGTAGATGACATATGCAGATTGTTGGGGAGGGCATGGGGTTGATATTGATCACCAGAAAGGATTGACGTACAAGGCCAGAGAATTGAGAGCAATTGGCAGCAATTAAGTTACGGATAATTTACCGTGTTGACCACATTTCGATGCTGCATTGGAGGAACTTTGGTCTGTCATATTACTCGCAAATATGAGAACGACGTATACAAACTGGACATATATATATATATATATGTATATATATCCAGTTTGTATACGCCGTTCTATATATATATATAGATATATATATATATATAGATATATATCCAGTTTGTATACGCCGTTCTATATATATATATATATATATATATAGATATATAAATCGTATGTGTACAGCAGAATATTCTCCAAATGCTCTAATCCGGCTCCAGCGTTTATCTAAACTCTCTTCTCGCTCATGCCATGATGTCTGTATCCGCCGGATCTGTTATCATTCCCGAGTGTGGATCCGGATTAATCCGATGTGTCGTATTAGGAGAATTAATAATCGAATGGATTATCCATGCGCCTCAGTTTGCTCTATGCGGTTGACCCATCTCTGTTTCACTTCCCATTGCACATAAATATTTTGGTCTTTCAAAATGGAAATCATCCCTTATTGACACGACATATGAGTAAATATGGCGAGCAGCCATTGCAGGCTCTAATCAGATTATTTCAATATTGAGAAAATCGAGCATTCGGGGTAAAATTATTCAACGATAAAATGATTCTGTATAATTATTGTGAAACTGTGAATCTTTATTGGTACGTGTAAAGGGCTTAAAGAGTTTGTGGCAAGGTCGTCTACAATGAGAATATCTTTGACGAAAATTATTTTAATGTCAATTATTTTAATGTGTTTCCTATTTTAATTCCAGCAGTATGGACAACTATTAGGTGATAATGATTTTATAGTTACATTAATTATTTTTATAATTTATGCGATTATTTTATAATAAAAAATATTATTTTATAATAAACATTAGTGTAATTAATACAATTGCATGAAATATAAATGCACACTGAGAAAAAAGTTTGCTTATGACAATAAAATATATTTAGTTTACACTCTCAATCAAATATTTATTGTCAGTAAATGAAAATTCGTAATTTCAGAATAAAATGTGATAGTATTTTCTTCAAACATATGATTTAGTGACTAATTATTACCAAAATCTTTATTTGCGTCAACCAAAGCTTTCGAATAAATCATTATTTGAAACTTTTACAAAACATTTATTTTGTCATATATTGTACCATTTATTAAATGTTAATAAATCCTAGTACATAGAAATAAATTATTTTCTCATTGTCCGTGAATTGTTATGATTTTATAACTCCCAGTCCAATCTATTTATCTAAAAATCCCCCATTAATAATGAAATGAGCGTGCAGCAATGATTCGCACTATTCATCAGTGTCAGATTCGTACTCAGATTCCAGTTAAAAATTTTTTTAGTATTGACCCTTGAGTTTTTCCGAGCTTTCGAATCGAGAGTGGACTCATAAAATCAAAAAATATTTTTCTAATCTACTCAGAAAATGTGCCTATTATCAATATCCTCGATACAAATATTGTCAAAGTCCAAGCAGGAACAGAAACATCGTTATGCTTGAATCCAACTATATATAGGTATAATTATTGTTCATAGTTGAACGCGAATATAAATTATATGGCTCGACGAATCGATAGAGCAAATTTTATATTCGATTGGCTAATAATCCATTGATATTTCCGTGGGCGAAAATTGATCGCAGAGCGAGTATATTCATATACATATATATACACATACATAATAAATAATAAAACGCATATGTACGCGAACGAGAAATAAATTTAGAATAATTTAATTGCAGAGACCCGTCCGAGAAATTATCGTTTTATCGTCATGGTCTATTGCTCATTCATTCTTTATGAGACCGTCACTTTGACCAGCATTAAAGCTTCGATATCGAACCGGCACCGAAACGTTGTGTTCAATCTCTCTCCACCCTTTCATTCTCCTCATGCCTTGCCACTCATGCTTCGTAACCGTGTGCGCGCTCGTGTCACGGAACAATTTGTCAAGCACGACGGCATGCAGCACCAGAGAAAGGCCGTCTATCGACCTGCGCGCACTTTGCATAAGCGCGATCCAATTATACAGTGCTCGTCCGAAAACTGCGCAACGCCATCAAGATTTCTATTCTGCATGGTATATATATATATATATATATATATACCATGCAGAATAGAAATAAATTAAACATATATACATATATATACATTTTATTTATATATCGTATATAATGTACATAAATATATATAGCTGATTCACCATTGATGTATGAGTGGATCCTGCACCAAAATTTCGAGTCACCTGCCATTCTGACATCTTTCTCTACTATACAGGATGAGAAGAGATGCTGTGACAGATTTAATTTTTTAGTTTTTTCAGCTCTATCGTTCATTCATGAAATACTCATTCAAATGCCTTTTCCGACGTCAAATAGTTTCGAAAAAAATAGTGCTATAGCATGGGGTTCATTCTTACCCCCTAAACCCTTATTCTTCCATGAAAAATTGTTCGTTTGGCGTGACGGAGTTAAATTGAAAATGAATTTAATTAATAATAGCAGTGTCAGGTTCTTTTTTGGTTTTCGTATTTTTATTCTTCATTCGATCTACGTGATTTCTCATATATTTTTTTAAATCATTTTTAAAAAGGTTCAGTTTGGATAATCGTACGAGAAATCGTATGAATCCATTTTGGATGGACACATCAAGTTTTTTTTTAATATCACTATGAAAACATCCGTTTCCGGAAACGTCCGTTTTTTTTATTTATTTATTTCTCGTCCAAGGCAATTTTCGGTGGGATCAAATTATCTGGATAAATATTTTTTCAGCCACTGTGAATAAATTTAATAACGCAACTTGAATTTTCTGATGATCGTGCAAGAGTGTTCTTCATCAGATTTATTAAAAAATTTATAAAATTCCACCGTGATTATCGATTATTTAATGCACAAAATAATCAAGAGGTCCCTAAAATATTATTCTCGTAATCGCTTTTATTTAATACAATAACGAATTATGGAGAATCGTGCTTTTGTAATTGGGGTATGAAAATTTACCTCGTTAATGTCAATCATACTCAAATAATCATAACCACAAACTCTTTCAAAAGATTTAACGATATAATCTAATGGAAAAATAAAAACATAAAGTTTTATTGCACAAAAAAAATCTTATTTATTGCAATGAAAAAAAAATTAATTCATTTAAAGTGCAATCGATCAATTTTCATTAATTATCGATCAAATATACGAACGTCCACAATGCCAACGTCACTCGCAAAAAGTGAGATACACAACTTGAGGGGAAAAAAGAAACCGTAAAAACGGAGATTTATCGCAGTTTGACAAATTTTTGAATCCCTCCAGTAAACATAGAGAGATCGTGCAAATAATCAGGAGGACTTTCAGAAATAACCAATTTTTCTCACTTTACCAAATTATTTTTTAGTCCATTTCTCAAAATCAAGTTAGAAATCCTCGTGCTCCACCCTTAAATTCGATAGTCAGCGAAAAAAAAAAAAAAAAAAATCATATATAGATTCTTACAGAAAGGAGAAAATTCATGGTATATAGGGATTGGGTACAGGTGTGAGATTGTAGGGTGAACGATACTAGTGCCAAAAATATATATAGTGTCGTTCTCGGTGGACGGCAAGAATCCCAAGCCGAATTTAACGACTTGGCGTTAACCTGTCCCTCCTTCATCCCCCCCACCCCCCAACCCCCACCCCGCTGCCACTCTTTCTCTCTATCTGGTGCTAGACATGAGAAGGGTGCATCCAGACATCGATGTGAGGGTGTCGCAATGCGGGGTTCGTGTTAGTAGCATATATACGGATATATGGGGAATTCTATGTGAACAGCTAAAGAAAAATCTGACGATTTTGATAAAAATACTTTGATAAATTGGAATTTATTTTAATTTGAAGAATGGGTGAACGAAAAAAATTACATCGATATCCGTGCAAGGTGCAAGAACGAAAAGGGTATTTTTTTTGCTCCTCTTATTCCAAATTTTAAAACCCACACCGGTAAGTTAAAAATATTTGAAGAAAATTGGAAAAATTGCAAGCTTTTTGTGCTCCCATAAAATTTGCTTGTAACGCCCAACCCCCACTCGAGAATCGTCTCTTTTCATTGCTAACTGAACTCAAAAAATATTTCTGTATGTAAATACAGAAATATTTACACAGTATTGTAATTTTAATACAGTATTGGAATTTAATGCTTTAAAAAGTTTAACTTTAATGTCACCTGAATCTCGTTAACTCACGACGAGGCCGACGAAAAAAAAAATGAAAATTCCAAGGAACATGAGTCAGTTACAATTAAATGCCAGAATGTTTATTTGTATATAGCGCAGGATAATTAGTGATACGTTTAGAAAATTGACGGCGCAGAAGTTGAAAGGAGCTGAGGGGTTGCCACCCCTGTATCACTTTCAAGCGATCTTGAAATAGGGATTCCCCCTCTGCTTCATCTCGAGTTCCTAACCTTCATATATGTATGTATGTATATATATATATATGTGTATATATAAACGTTAGGAACTCGAGATGAAGATGATATATATATGTATCAAACTATTTGTAATGCTTCGGCAAAGCATCTCCAAGGTTTCTTCTAAGATTTTTCAAACGTCCAGATCTGACCTCCCCGAGAGAATGATACTGAAACGATAGATTGCCACCAGGTATTGGGGTTGGGGGAGGCCCACGTGGGGGATTTTTACCTGCTGGTACACCTTCTGCTCGAAAATAAAGTGAAACCCAACAAAGTCCCAAGTTGCAATTAAACGAGTCTCTCGTTACTCGAAACTTTCTCTCGATCGTTAGTGAGGTCTCTTACTTTTGGGATGACAGCGAAAAAAAATCTTTTTTTTCTTATATTCAATTGGCTCGTTTTACGGATATAAAAAGTAGAAAAAAACTTTTTTAAATTTGAAATAATTTTTTCACCGTTGCTCTTACATAATTCCATAGCTAATTTGGTGATTCCCTTAAATAAGAAGGAAGAGTTTATTTATGATGGACAAAAAAAAAATCTCGAATCGACCTTCGTAAATTCACTTCATATTTTTATAATAATTTCACAATATATCTGGTAATTGTTCACGGTTCGGTGATTGCGTGCGTCAGCACAATTGATTAATCGAGAAATCATCGAGCATGAATGAATTGCTCATGAAAAAGTTTCGATCGTTTTATTATTTCGTGGATAAAAAAAAAAAAAAAAAATAACCGCAGAATGCCCGTTTGTTAAGCGGGGACAACGATGTGTGAAGATTTTTGGAGATCGAAGCGATTGCCTGTGGCTTCGATCTCGCGTCATCGGGATGATATTTCTACATCGGCTCATCGAAGTTCCAACGAGAGAGAGACAAGAGGACAAATTCCATGGTTTGTGTATCCATATATTTTTTTTCTTTTCGTCGAATTGTCAGGCTCGCTCATGAATGCACTGATGGCAATCTGCGTTATTCTAAAACTGGGATGGATCGACATATACCGTGAGGATGGTCCTTTGAGTCAGAGAAGACCATCATTTGAATAAAACAAAATCATTACAAATTATTCTTCGAATAAAAAAATCATTAGAAATTATTCTTCGAATAAAAAAATCATTAGAAATTATTCCTCGAATAAAAAAAATCATTAGAAATTATTCTTCGAATAAAAAAAATCATTAGAAATTATTCTTTGAATAAAAAAATCATTAGAAATTATTCTTCGAATAAAAAAAATCATTAGAAATTATTCTTCAAAAAAACTAATAATCGACAATTTCTCTTAAAAAATTGTTTCTGGGATATTTTAATAAGATTAGTTATTTCGTATTATAATTTACTATTTAATGAGAATTTTATTTGTTTTATTCCGCAGAATGAAAATTGTTCAAATCCAAACACACACTTTTTTTCACAGAGATATTTGTAATTATTTGAGTGAACAATTATCTTAAATAATTTACCATTAAAATTTTGAGAGGCGGCATGATATCTGTCGTGATGATTGCTTAAAAGGAAACTCGAATTTACATCGCTGATGGTGGTCGACCTATAGTCGCGATATCACTGATGACAGAAGAACTTCTCTCTGTCATGGGGAATGTGAGAGGAAAAAAGGCACATACAAATCGTTCCTTATTCGATAACGATAATAACGAGACGGCTGATTTGTCATGGGTTTGGGCTTGAGTGGGCATGGGACCCTCCATGTCAAATTTACAAGGTCGTGAATTTTATAATTTTTAACCCTTTTAGTATGCTGTAAAGCAAAAAAAAAATATTCTCCACCAATTTTTAGATTCTTTTTTAATCAGTATGGCCGTTATCAAGTATATTTGGAATAAAAACTGTCACGAAATGGATTCATTTGAAATTTTAACAGTAAATTGTTCGTCAAGATTTTTTTTATTTTTATAATCACACAGAGATTGATAAAATAAAATAATCACAAGTACAATAACAAATTGAAAAACTTGTTGAAAATTTCATCGATATCTTTAAAAATTGGAGAAAAGTGTGCTCTTTTTTGTGTCATAGTATAATATATCAGGGATAAAAATGGCGACGATTAGGGTCTCGTCGATACGGCCTAGAGTGTCCGATATATAATAAATAAATGTTTCGTTAAAAGGGACAATCATTGCAACCGAACTAATATCCCCTTAATTTTTAAACTTGGGACCTCATTACATTTATGTACATTTTCAAGCTCGTCATTTACAAAGAAAAGTGTATCAAATAATGCTGGTACAGTCTCGCCACAACGAGAGAAATTTTTAAAAACTCATCAACGTCGTGGTGATGAGAATTTCGCTCACGACACGAGCATACTTGGAAAAAAAAAATCACAAAATGGATTAAATTCATTTTCATTTCGAGCACATTTTATATTGATAAAATTTGAGACGGATAGAAAAATATGGTAAATTTTTTACCGTGAGCGTGAGGATAATTATCATAGCGCAAACGACGAAGAGATGAGGGGAGGCTAACAACCCCCTCGCTCTTGCACAAACGGCCGCATCGCGCTATCTCTCTCGCACTTCGTCGTCCGTATTGAGCGAGTACGAGGCAATACGGACGGTGATCGCCTGATTGTCAGAGCGAGCCTATAGGGGTCGTACGAGAGCGAGAGTGAAGGTATTTAGCTTGACCTCAACAATTACTATATGCAATTTGAGTTCAACGGTGAACAAAAATTCAAGCGAGAGTACATTTTTTACACAAATTATGTCCACGCGCCATGGCGGCTGGTGCAAGCAAAAATGTAGCTTAATATTTTTTTTATATTTGATTCTGAATCACTTAAGTACTGAGATTGGTTGATGCTTCATAAGCCATGAGTATCCGGTGATATTAAAGCGAAAGTAATTTTCATTTTATTCAACTTGTGATCCGACATTGAAATGAATTTCGTAAAAATTTTTGGTCATTTTCAAAACCGTTTTTTTTCTTTTTTTGAGGCACGGATTGAACAAGACTCACGTTATTTACAAAACCAATTCAATAATTATTTGATTTCAATGGAATTTTAATTCCTTTTCAAATCAAATCAATCAATCAATCAAATCAATCAATTCAAATCTTTGATTGTTTTGTTGAATTTTGTCATCAAGAAGGTTATATTCTTCTTTAGTTCATCCAAATCTGAGAAAAACTTGTCCGGTGACTCGAAGTGTTCTCCATCAAAGAGGACCGAGCCCAAACTCACAGTCAACGACGTAATCTGAAAATATTATTATATATAGAAACTCGATAAAAATAATTAAGTAGGCTGGTAGAAGAAAACAAGTATTAATCTTGCATAGAAATATAAACATTTTGGACCATGTTTTGCTGGTTTTAATGAATAAAATAGTAGAATATGAACCAATATTCGCGTTTTAATAAACTCACGAAAATGAGCGTCGGTTTGTTAATCTCGAAGAATGCTCCAGCTTGGAATACAATCTTGAGCTCGACCAGATACATGGCTGTTTCCATATCTTCCTGGTGGTAAAAATGGATAACGAGACGCAACTTTTAACATAAAATTTTTTATTTCCTTATAATAAATTAAAATTACAAAAGAGAGTGTACGTACGTCTTCGGTGGTACGTATTAATTCTGGATCTGTTCTTATGATCCACATTGCGAAGTCTTTGGCCTGTGGAAAACATAAATTGTACCATTTTACAATTTCTGAAAAAAATGTGGAAAAAATAGCTCTTATGCGTATATGATTGATGTGGAGTTAAATTGTATACGTGTATTAAACGTGCATACGAAAGCTCTTCAACTGATCTTTATTTTATTTCATCGTTCATCGTAAATCTGACGAGATCGTTGAATCAATATGATCTAACTGCGACCTAAAATCCATTTTTGTAAAGATCGTTTTTCCAACAGAAATTTTTGTACCGATAATTAGCAGTATATTATTGATGCCGAAATGTATTTCTATAGGAAAATTGAATATTCAATTGTAAAGTTTTCTATTATTTAAACGAGTCAATTTTCAGATTAAATTCGCGGTGTACAGTTTTTTTCCACAATGATAAAGAATTTTATTCTCATTGGTGCATCGCGTAATATGATATATATATAGATATCGCAGGCAATAGTTAGAAAGTCGGTAAACGTTGATCTGAAACTTTGCGGATAAAAATCTATAGCAAATAAACAAGATTTTGTAGGATATCGCGACGCCTCTATATAGTCTAAGAAAAATAATTTTTCTCTGGCTGCATTCGAGATTTTCAGTTTTATCTGGACTAGATAAATATACTTTATATAATTCGTTGAAGTTCAGACAATTGGAAAAATTAGAAAAAATTGTACAATCGAACATATTCAGAATGTGTCAAAAATTGATGAGAATAATACAATGAAACATTTGAATGATATGAATATTATAAGATGAATAAAATACCTCTTCAGGAATCACGTGACATAACCAGCAAAGACAATAGATTGACACTAAGACTCGCAGTGCGTCTATGAGACCCACAATTCTGGTGAAGGACGACTGCGCAAGGGCGAAATCTAGAAGAAACTCCCAAATTGGCGAAGTGACCCATACGAATAACTCGAAGGAGCACGTTTCGGCCAACATTTTCGTGGCTCGTGTGAGTGTTGTGTGAAGATAAAAGAGATCATGCATATTTACGATGCGCCTGTTAGTTGCCAAATTGCCTTCGAGCCTCCATTTATCTTTCGGTAAAACGATTTTGTTGAGATGATCGTAACGTTGGTACAAAAGGTGGAGGATTATGCAAAATTTAAGGCGGGCGAGGTGGTTTGCGAGTGTCAAGATTATCAACCCAGAATTGCTAAAAACGTTGAAAAAACTCCAATATTTGAGGAGCCCGATAGTAGTTAGTCCTATCATCGCCAAGACCGACAAAATCGTTGGGACAGCTAAGATCCAGGCGAATAAAAAATTATCCTTCCGAGCCACTCCCATTTGCTTGACCCTACGGTCATATTCGGCGAGACTTTGGATTATCTGCAGAAAATATATATATGTGTAGGTTATTCCCCGTATTATTAATAAATGTTTGTGCCATACGAAATAAAATTTCATGACAACGTATATGTACATTTTAGTAATCATTAAAAAAAATCATCGTGCGATATCAAATATTTCCAGAAATAGATTGTACAGGATCGACATTTTTGTATTCTGCCAACTGTGTTCTATTCATGTGAACAAAAAGAATCAGCTTTAAAAAAATACGTGCCTTTTTTCAAGCCTTCACAGCAACTTCAATTTTATTTAATGGACACTTTAAAAAAAGATATGAATTGGTTTACAATGTTATGAGTAACAAGAAAGAAGCGTGCGTAACATTTTCGAAATGTTACACACGCTTTTATTAGTCATAACAATGTTAATCGAATGAAACAAAAATTATCCATGGTCTTGCACACTAAAGGGTAACGATGGGCATTTTGCTTTCCAAATTTGGTCTGCATACTCCAGCGAAGATTTGGAAAATACTCATATTTGGAATCACTTCATGACAGATTATGGTACAGCATTGAATTTTTTGTAACCGAAATGTACTTTGATGTAAACAATGGCCCGAATTCATAATTTCACTCGGCGATTTTAATCTCTCTAGCTATTGCATAATACGCATCAGGGGTGGCAGCTGAGTCCGTTTTGGATCGTCTTGAAACACGAGTCAGTAATATCAGTAATATTTTCATTCGAAAGGGGAGACGTTTTTTTTTACATAAAAATGTACATTTTCCAATTAAATATTTTTTGTTTCATTGATTTAATAAAATGGATTCAAAACAGTGACAAAAAAATGACCTTAGATTAATAAGGGTGCAAAAGACAAACGGGCTTAAATCACGGTCATGTCGTGTTACTGTACAGCCAACATATCGCAGTTGCAAACAAAAATTTGACCCACTCGCCGATTTGCTTTTCTGAAGAATCACGCATACAAATCGATTTATCTCGGTACACGATTAAAAGTATAAAGATTAATCAAAATCAGAAAGTGATAATAATTCTCATACTACTTTAACATAAAAAATGGCCTGAATTCATAAATCCACTTTAGTCCCTCTAGCTGCAGAGTGCTGTAGCGTTACGACACACATTAGGGGTGGCAACTGAGTCTGTTTTGGATCGTCTTGAATCGCGAATCAATAATATTTTCATTCGAAAGGGGAGATTTTTTTTTACGGAAAAATATATATTTTCCAATTAAATGTTTTTTGTTTCATTGATTTATTGAATTGGATTTAAATCAGTGACAATAAAAATTGCCCTAGATTCATAAAAGGTGCAAAAGGCAAATGGCTAAATAGTAAATATTTTTGAAAATCACGGTCATGTCGCGATTGCCATAAAAAATTTGGTTGTCGCACGATTTATCTCGATGCACCATTAAAATTATCACGCAAAGTCTCACGCGATATCGATATACACACCTGAAGTCCAGTCTGTGCGTCGGTAGATTCTCGATAAACTTGTTTAGCCACTACCATGAAATTTCCAACCAACGTCAATGTCGCCACAAACCAAAGACTGATTGCTTTGTTCAGATCGTCGAACTCAATGTGCTTGCCCGTCTTCCATATTTGCCAGATGTTGATCAATGAAGAAAGAACCACAACAGAAATGCAACCGATTCGCACCAAGAGTCGCTCTCTGGTTAAACTTTCTCCGTTTATTCTCCATTGGAGCAAACCCACCCCTTTGGCCATGACGACGAGACCCCAAAATGTTTGAAAAATGTTCTGTAGGGTTTCTCGTTCATCCGCCATTATTCTGCGCTGATTTTATGTTTATTCTCGTTTGATTATCATACCGCGTTTCATTCTCGCTTTTTCTATCGTTACTATTTCTCTAGGATAGTGAGCCTCGAACAGTCGGAGATGCACTGCAGAGTGGCACGTAACAAAACGTCCAGTTGAGCTCAATATAGCCGATCGAATGTAATGTTTTGCCTCTGAGTCCTCTGAGTTTTCCAGCAGCGCAACAACCAAATAAAATATGAATGAGTCCACGTAAGGGATGCGTGGCTTTAGAACGCTTTCTCGAAATAAGCTCTCTCGTGTGCATTTCAAATAATTAAATTTTCATGAATTTTTCATGTAACAATGGTTATCTTCACTCTTGAAAAGGGTTCGTGTCATGTTATTTTTTTCCTCCTCGAGCATAGCTCATTCATACTATTTTTTCCCCGCTCGTATATAGAGTCAATGTCGTATATGTCATATAACCACGACGTCCTTATTTTATTTTATTTTTTTCATTTATCGTGTAATAACGAAGGAATTTGTGATGCGAATGAACCAGAAGAAATCATTCCATTGGAATTAAATTAATCTCTCAAATTTTATCAATGGTTCCCAGAGGACTCGTCATTCACAAGCAATAATTTTCATACGTGCTCTCTGATGAAGGCGACACAATTTACGACAATTATAAAAAGTCGATACTTCGATCGAGGCTAGAACGCGTAAAATGAAATAGCAGAATAGAAAAATATAGAGTGGAGGTATAAATTTTCGAGGCTTGTGAGATGGTATGGAAAAATAAAACCAGTGTAAAGTTCGTTATCATCGTGGACAGGCGAATGATGATAAAAACACCTGATACCAAAATCTTCGGCGTTGATCTTCAACGTTTGTTAACAATGTCCAAAGCATCAGATATGCTCGGGTGGAAGATACTAACTGAATTGTAACGATCGATCCTCACACCGAATATATTTATCCTGTTTTACCTCCCAAAATTGGAACATTATGATAACAATTTTTTATCATAATAAATTAACGTTTACACTTATTCTTACGATATACTATTAATTATTTCAACCTTTATCAATCTTATTGTCCAATTATTATTTTTTTGCGAGAAAGTTTCGCAGTCGGGAGTTTTTAATCAATTTTTAGTCAATTTTTTTTTCATAGATTGAGGTTTGCTTTAATTTTTTTTTTTTTTATATATTCATTGCGTCAAATTTCCGAAGTAGAAAATAGATTAATATGAAATGTTCGATCGTGGCACTCTTCTTCGTGAATCGTCATTTTTTTTTTTAAATCGACGAGCTAATGTTGTGAAATTATTGATTTATTTGAATAAAAATTGTCAATGCTCAAATTTAACTGAGTGTCAAGCAATCGAGCTATAACTTTTGTCACATGCGAGGCAGTGATCGAGAATATTTAGTTACATAAAAATTAATTACATTAAAATTTGATGGACATTTTAATTATTTTGAAAAGTAAACAAAAATGCCTCCAAACATATTCATCAGCTGAAACTCGAGACGAATCAAGCTTCGAATTAATGCAAATAAAAAATCTGCATCACGTAAATTTCATCCGGATGTTTATACCTTTTAACAAAATTTTCCCTATAAATGAGATTGGAAAATACGTTTTTGCTTAGATGAATTTTTATGGACAATGGAAAATTGTGAGATAAGGATGATTTTTTTTTTTTTTAATGACTCGGTTGGATATAACAAACTGCCTCGTGTCTATCTGGTGCACGATCCGAGGGTGTAAAATGGCCAAAAACGCCAATCTTACATCCCCGAACTCGGGTAACATAGTCATCGTTACATGATATATATTTCCCCATGGTCCGATTGATCTGGCAGATATGCCGAGTTTTACTTCCACCGGTTGGAAATTTATTCCGTTTATTTCGTGGTACAATCTCTTCGTGACTCATCGAAGAGATAGATATGTCGTGTATATACTCGATGAAGGAGTCAACGATCCGACCGAGGAATTCCAACCACGCATGAGCACCATATATACAGAAATGAAAAATCATTCAAATTTATTTTACGACAAGATAAAAAGTGATAAAATTTATTTCAATTTGTAACTTCTCATTGCGAATGTGAAACTCATTAGGAATAATTGTTTGACCAAAAATTGCATTGAAGATGTTTAGGTTGGTTTTTCCATTGGAATTGCGACTATCTTCGAATCTGAAATATTGATGTCAACGATCATCGATGTTAATTTCAAAATAAAATTATTGATTTTACAAATGTTTCATTTTTTGAAGTATGAAAATGTAAACATTTAGCTGGTTTAAGATTTAAAATATTAAATTTGGGCATCGACACAATTAATATTTCAGGGCGTATCTGCCCATATTTGCACAGGTGTACCATTGACTCGCAATAAATTAGGCAGGTTCATGTTTCATGCTGTTTCATGTTAAATGTTAAATGCTGTCAGGGTGATGAGAAGTCCTTAAATAACAGCCATAATTCGACTCTCTGGTACACGTGCCCCAGACAGTCGAACTATGGCGAACTCCATGACATTTCTCCATGACATGGTCGGACGATTTCAGGCAAACCCCATTATATTTTCACCCGGATTCTCTCAATTTCACCCAACGACTGAGTCTAAGATGAAAAAATATGGAAAAATGAGTCTAAGATGGACTCTCTGTGACCCAGGTGTCAATCGAGGTCATTGTGACAAAAATGGTCGTTTGGGTTTGACCCAAATGGTTGTGGGTTGTGAAAAAAATGGTCGTTTATATGACAAGGTCCTCGGGTCAGTGTACAGTCGGAATAGCTTGAATTATATTAATTATATATATATATATATATATGGGGAGACTCCGCATTGCGACAAGAGATAGTTCTAGCGCACATTAAACCTAACCTAAAAACCTGTATAAAGCCATAACGTCTCGAGTATGCGTGTACTTGTTTTTTTTTTCCGGCGTCAGTATATTCACCGAGGATGGTAACAGACGGGCCAATTATCCGCTTCAAAGTTAGAGAGACCAATCCTTCTCTTCGTTTGTTCGTTCCTTTAATTTGTTCAGTTTTCAGTTTTTCTTCTTCTTCGTCTCCTATTTCGTAGCAAAAAGTGTCCCTGAGGCTGCCAAGTGAGACTTTTCCGAATGCTGCTGGTGTGTCAATGTGAGCCTTGAGTTATCACGGAGCCAATGTGTATGTGCGTGAGAACATTTTAAACTGGTGGAGAGGGTCGTTGCAACAGATGCAACGTTGCACCAAGGACTGCAACTATCTCTCAATCTGCTGTTGGAATATTTGAATATTTTTTTTGCCTCTCTTTTATTCTTAATAGATAAAGTTAATGGACGATTTATGGAGCAACACATGTTACAATGAGGGGAGGAAAAAAAAAATATACATATATTGTAGGCTTTTTGTTTCCTTTTGGAATTAATTGACTTTACGTGATTTTTTTTTTATATTGCTCATGGGGCGTGTGTGATGAGATGGTAAAAATTCGAATAATGTAATATTCGCGACGAGGGCAAACGTATATCAATGATAAGTGGACGGGACGACTCTCGAGCAAAATCTCAGAGCTACGTGACGGCTGGAGAAGGACGACAATCGCGAGTCCGGAATAAAATGAATAGCTCGTAATGGAATCTGTGCTCTCTTCTGAGGAGAGAACGCTTGGAATGGGGTGTCTCGGCAAGAAGTATCAAACGATAGGGGCATTATGTTGGGACTGTAGGGGCCAGAAACCACATATATATATATATCTATATATTTTATTATCCGAGCTCTCCAGTCGACGAAGGTAAAAGCCCGCGTGAGCCTTGCCCAGATAACAGCTGAAAGCTTGCCCCATTAAAGGTATCTAGATACCTCGAACATTCTTCTCGTCTCTCCCGCTGCGGGAATATCTGAATAATTATCCACGACGCGTTATAAGAAAGATCAACGTGCATTTTTCTTTTTTTTTCGCCTCTACCGCGAAATCCAAACTCATCCGAGGCTTCCTCTTGCGAGACGCCATATATATATATATATATTACGAGCGTCGTATCGAAAAATGTTAAAATACACACATACACTCACAAATAAAAATATAATATGTGAACACGCAAAAATATATATCTATATTCATACATAAAAGTTAAAAGTTCTTGCCAGAGCTTCTAGATCTTTGGGGCGAGTGGCAGAAACACGTTTTAGTGGAAATTTTTAAAATTCTGAAAATCATGGCTAGCGGATTACTCGTTCACTCTACAATTTATTACCCTACAATTTTTTTTACGTTCATACAAAAGCCGATTTTAGCACTTTTTCCATCCCTTTTCTTGGCAATTTAGCTTGGCAATTTTTAGAGTGCAAAAATCACGGGAAAAAAAAATAAAAATAAAGGTGAGTTGAACGAAATTACATTGTACATTTTTTTACAGCAGGTCGCGTTACCAAAACAGTAAAAAGTGGTCTAAATATGCCAAACTCGAAGCATATTATAAGACTTATTAGATTAGACTTTCGACATCTATATTCATACATAAAAGTTAAAAGTTCTTGCCAGAGCTTCTAGATCTTTGGGGGCGAGTGGCAGAAACACGTTTTAGTGGAAATTTTTTAAATTCTGAAAATTGTGGCTAGCGGATTACTCGTTCACTTTACCATTTATTACCCTACAATTTTTTTTACGTTCATACAAAAGCCGATTTTAGCACTTTTTCCATCCCTTTTCTTCGCAATTTAGCTTGGCAATTTTTAGAGTGCAAAAATCACGGGAAAAAAAATAAAAATAAAGGTGAGTTGAACGAAATTACATTGTACATTTTTTTACAGCAGGTCGCGTTACCAAAACAGTAAAAAGTGGTCTAAATATGCCAAACTCGAAGCATATTATAAGACTTATTAGATTAGACTTTCGACATCTATATTCATACATAAAAGTTAAAAGTTCTTGCCAGAGCTTCTAGATCTTTGGGGGCGAGTGGCAGAAACACGTTTTAGTGGAATTTTTTAAAATTCTGAAAATCATGGCTAGCGGATTACTCTACAATTTATTACCCTACAATTTTTTTTACGTTCATACAAAAGCCGATTTTAGCACTTTTTCCATCCCTTTTCTTGGCAATTTAGCTTGGCAATTTTTAGAGTGCAAAAATCACGGGAAAAAAAATAAAAATAAAGGTGAGTTGAACGAAATTACATTGTACATTTTTTTACAGCAGGTCGCGTTACCAAAACAGTAAAAAGTGGTCTAAATATGCCAAACTCGAAGCATATTATAAGACTTATTAGATTAGACTTTCGACATCTATATTCATACATAAAAGTTAAAAGTTCTTGCCAGAGCTTCTAGATCTTTGGGGGCGAGTGGCAGAAACACGTTTTAGTGGAAATTTTTAAAATTCTGAAAATTGTGGCTAGCGGATTACTCGTTCACTTTACCATTTATTACCCTACAATTTTTTTTACGTTCATACAAAAGCCGATTTTAGCACTTTTTCCATCCCTTTTCTTCGCAATTTAGCTTGGCAATTTTTAGAGTGCAAAAATCACGGGAAAAAAAAATAAAAATAAAGGTGAGTTGAACGAAATTACATTGTACATTTTTTTACAGCAGGTCGCGTTACCAAAACAGTAAAAAGTGGTCTAAATATGCCAAACTCGAAGCATATTATAAGACCTATTAGATTTTCGACATTTTAAGATTTTCAAGTGACCATCTCGATATATTTTTTTCGGCTCTTCCTGCCTGACTTCTTGCATCGGAATTTTTTACTGATTAAAAATTGCGCTGTTTTTTTTTTAACAAAAAAAAAGCGAAAAATTTTTGCATTTGGCTCCCAAGCTTCGATAATCTGCTAGTATGTATTATATATGTAGATCCAGTATATATATACATATATATATATAACTTTGAAACAATCCTTGTTGGGTCTACTCGGGAACAGCACTTTCATTCTTGCCAGGATATCGCATCTTTTCCTGCGACGCCGACGTGCCGGACGATAGAAAAATTATCTTCGTCTCTCCTTCAGCAAATTCCCGGATATTTGCGAAAAGAGGGTCGCGTTCTTTTTCTCCATTTCGAATATTCGATAAAAAAATTAAATTGGCCAAGAGATATACCACAATGTCACTCTCTCTCTCTCTCTCTTGGCTCGCGAACTTTTAGCGTGCCGCGTTCGCTAAAAGCTTCTCACTGAACGTGAAATTTCGTCAATCGTTTTTTTTTTTTCACTGCGAGCACACACGACATTCCAACGATCCTAGAGTGGTGGGGGTATTCATAGATTTTTTTTTTCTACCAAGTATTCAAATCCCGGAGGAAGCGGTCCTGTCGTTTTTTTTTTTTTTTTTCGTTAGAATTCGTCTATCTATAGCTTATAATTGATTTGTGGGACGAACATGTGTCATATATTTCTGAATATATATACAGTTATGTGTGTATATAAATATATATAGATTGATCGATTGAAATTAAATAAGTTAGTTATATTATAATATATAAGAAAATAAATTTGTTTTATATATATATATATATACAAACAAAAACTTATCCAACTTCCATCGATCAATGTAACTGCGTGAGTAATTTCACATGCGTAACTAATACATCGAACGAGAAACCATTGATAATTTTATGATGAATTATTCTCCTGGAAGCAGTTTGACCACTTTTCACAGCTTGATAAAACGATCACTGTTATTAGTGCGCTGACTATATATGTGCAGTCGACTCGAGATACACATAAACCTCACATGTGACACTCACACAATTCAAGTACACGTTCGACAAAATGATTATTCGTGTATACAGCCAGGTGTACACATATTTGGGTGCAAGGTGATTATGAATACTTTTTCGGAGAACACTTGACGCTACTAAGGCTGGACATAAAAAATAATAATTTTCCAAAAATTCATGAGAATTATCATTTTCTACAACAAAATTTCACGATGAAGTCCTTTAAACGGAAATACACTTGTCAATATTAATATTCAATATGTGACGAATTTTCAAGACGAATATTCCCTAGACACAGAGACTTGAATTTCCACAGGGAGTTTATTTGTACGCTGGAGCGGATAATCAATTTCAGTTTTGAATGGAATATTTCATTACAAAATAAACCCAAAGCATACGTTGCGAGAGGTATTATCGTTGAATCATTTTGGTTCATTGGCTCCAGTCAGTTCTGTCTCGAGGTACATTAAGTAGTGTCTTGTAATGTATTACGTGGACAGGAGTAAAAAGCTGAATATGCCTCGTTTCGCCTATCGCAATTACAAAAGGTAACCATACGCTGGTTTCTTCTTACCATTCAGTGCATATAATGTGAGTCAAGTGCGCGTGAATAAAATACAGTCGCGAGGAAACCCGTTCGTCTTTATAGCTCCGTTATGTATTCTCTTCGCTCATTCCACGTGGATTTTAAATGCCAGTTTTATATACTTTTATATACACATATATATATATATATTTATATACACATATATATATACATATTTATATATATATATATATTTATATATATATATATTTATATATATATTTATTTATATATATATATATACAGATTTTCCTCAATTAAAAACAAAAATGGGCATCGGAAATATCCTCGCTATAATAACTCGTTCCGATCGGCTGTGAGTCTCATGACAGTCTTCGTCAGTGTGTACCTTCCCAATATAATATTTTTAATCGCTAATAACTCTCGTTTTGATTGGCTGTGATTCTCACTCAGTCATCATTCATGCGCCCACTCTGGTAGCAAAGTGTTATGTCATGGGCATCCAAACGGTAACCAGAAAAAGTTATGGATAACTTTTTTCATGGCAAATCAGATGTCTTGTTGGACCCCAATTTGTTTTACTAATGTAAAATTTGTTTTACGGTCGGCAGCAAATTTATCGTCGGCCAAGTGATAACTTAAACTGCCAATACAGTAACGTTGTTGAGTTGCTATGACCGAAAGATGTCGCTTTAAAGGTATAAAATAGGTGACTATACTGCTATTAGCGGACAAATCCAAAAGTCATCCAGAAGATACTTTATAAGTATCCGAAAAAGGTTAACAGAACGACAACTTGATGGAATCAAGCAGTAGTATTCAGCGGATGTCTTAGTTGGAAGATTGATTAGATGGCTCGGATTTTTCGGATAAATATATATATATACACAATATAATATAACGCCACCAGCAGAGGTGGCGTTTCACAAAACCTAAGCAAAAAGACAGCGTCATTGACGGCACGTGCCTTGATTACATCAGTAACATTTCACTGTCATAAAATAACGATCAATCGGATTAAATAAGAGGAAAACATTTGGACAACTGTTTTACAGTCATCTTTGAATATGTTAAAAAAAGTCACCTTCATGGCAACAGTAGCACAGACGCCATTTTAACAGCGTACTCTGGTTACCTTTCAATAAACTCCGAAAGGATAAAAACGATAATTTATAGATATCAAATTGACATATGTGCTTCCCGTGGCTGTTTTTTGTAATTGCGCATCTTTCCAATATTATTTTTTTCATCTACATACATAACGGAAATATTTTTTTAATTTTAGCTTAAAACCCCTCAAGTGGATGCAGCACTGAAGTAGATCGACCTATGTGGCTTCTCCCAAGGTTAATTCGATCTTTCAAGCTTGATGCAATTTTTCACCGAACTTTGTAATGGGAAAACACGATTTTCGTGTCTTAATTTGGTTTGCGACACCATCTTTGCACCAAGTTATGCAATTGTTTTTTTACCAGCGTGAATCCAACCATCTGGAATCAAGCAGCGTGTCCGACATCGCACGCGCATACTCAAATACACAGACGACAGTATGCCCGACAACAAATGGTTTTGGTGCGACATAAAAAATATTTAGTGGCACGATACACTCATGTCCTCGGTGTGTACACGTACATATATACATATATAATGTAGATCTCACACTAAAAATATTCTCCCGTACTTTCCAGGAATCGGTTGCAATAATTTCCGGTTTCTCTTGCACTGCCGCTGATATATAAATATAAATATGCGAATCTACACGTATGAATATCAATATATTTATATAAAATGTGCTAGTGTGCGTGCGCGCCCTCTCATGTTGTTCAGTAGAGACAGCACCTTTCCCAACGAGGAATTATTCCCTCGTGTTTCGCCGTCATGTTGCCTCCTCCCAATTCACGGAACGCAGCCGACCGAATTCATGCCGCTTGTCTCTTCCCGCAAGACATGCTGAATTACGAGCCAATTCGACTCTGGCAACGCGAGGAAGTATTAATATAATTAGGCAATGGGAACCACAAGATTATAACGAGATACACACACATTCTTTAGTTCCTCTTTGAAGCAAAGACGAACTAAAGGAGCATGTGTTTAGAACATCATCTAAAATTACATAAAAGTCTGGTAACGCGATCGCAAAACGTGCCTGAAAAGGAGTCTAGGAATTATGAAAATACATTCATAAATACTTTATCGAGTAGGTGAAAAAATCGAAAAAAATTAAGTTTGATTCGATTTTATTGATAAAAACGTAACTTTGATATCACTTGTCGATTTTTTTTTCACAAGATAGGCTCTCCATCAGCCCGGCCTCCCGTTGATTATAGTATGGGCGAATAATCTTCTATTCGAGTTTCGTATACAGGATGCATACGAGAAATACTTAATACCTAGAACAAACAAACTCCTGTACACTTATTTTTGCCGTTCGATTCTCATTTAGCGAGTTCAACGACGACTACGACGATTCTCGCTAGCAATGACGATTTTTATCAGGAGAATTCCACGCGAGAAAGTTTCTAAGAAACGTACGCTCTACCACTTAGCTCCTGGGCCGCTCAGAGGCGCATGCGCGCGTGATGATCGAGCGCGCCTGCGCTGTTCAGCGACGCGTCGCTTTTGCGATCTTGTGCGCACTTCTTGGGGCTGCGCGCGATGCATAATCGCGACGCGCCCGCGTGAATGCTACCTAACATTTCTGTCTCTTTTTTTCCCTCTCTCGCTTTATGTTATCAACTAGTGAGATTCTCAGGACTCTAGTTTGCCTATGTCTCTCCTCACAGCGTCACACGCGCCTCCACCTGACGTGATACGCGCAACAAGCCCGGAAATGTATGGTAGTCGTATTAGTGACTATTACCGAGACGAAGCTATGCAACGACGGAGCATACTAACTTCCTACAGCCTTAAGATCTCGATATCAGATCCCCTATACCGGCTGAGCTATTTTCCACGAATCCCAGTTGCAAGAGTAAGTACAGGCGACATGTGCGAACCGTATAAGATCGATCGTACTATTGAAGAGTCTGGAGAACGCAAGATGCATGTATCTATTTCACTTTCAGTACAGTAATGAAGCAGGATGGATTTATTCAGTCGTCCTCTCACAGATCAATTTGATTAATTTAGAAAAGCAGATTGCGATTAACTTTTTACACGTTTTTCTCCGCAAAAATTGTTAACGATATCTTTGGTGATATGCTCGAGCATATCTATAAATCTCAGTCCTTTTATGGTGAAAATGGTTGGTTGTCATCTAGCCTGAACAGAAGATTGAAATGTTCAGCCTAATTGGAGATGAAATGGCCAAGCAAACAACTTTTCAATACCATACCAGAGAGGAAGGAATTTTTTTCGTACCCTAGGATGACCTCGTCATTAGCACATAACCAGGAAGATATACCTTTCCGTATATAAGGAAAGCATTTATTTAATTGTCACTTCCATCAATTGCGTTGAAGAATATTCACATTTTTTTAAATGTATCAAGTCCACATCTTGCAGAATTTTTCTCCTGAAATTGGCTGAAAGGTACATTCCTCATGACTGCTTTCATGGAAATCTGGCAACTGTTTTCTGTCACCTTCAAGGTATCGTCTGCCGATCGCGTATCTTCTCAAATATTGAGACATATTCGCCCATGAATAACGTGACCACTACTCTAAACACCATGAATTCTCGTCGAGTAGCCGAAACATATTGCACGCGCGGTGTAGAGAGAAACCACTAAAAAATCTGAACTAGCCAACATCGGTGAGTTCGTGTGGCTCCAATCCAACAAATACTGTGAGGCAACAGCAAGCTAAGCGTCCACGTTCTCTTCGTCCTTTTTTCGTCCTCTTACCAGCTATTTTTCCTGCTACGAGGCCATCTCGCTCGAAAGAGCTTTGCCACTTGCTGACGCGGCTCACGCTTGAGAACATCTTTGAAAAATTGCGACTCAATCCCAATACTTCACATAGAGCTCTTCTACCAGCTGGAACGTGTAACACAGACGCAGTGATAATGGAATCAACCCCCCAAGTTATGTTAAAGTGTGTCAATCATTTATCTTGTCATACTCGCTTACAATCTTGTAGCATAGTTTTTGTTGAAGATTTTACAAAAAAAAAGTCAACTGATCGTTATGAAGAGTTCGAACAGATTAAGATTTGGCAATTTCGGTCAGTATTGCCTGGTTTAAAATTCTCATGCGCCATGACTCGTTGTCGAGCTGAGCTTATCCAATATATTTATATTATATGGGAAGCTTTTCCGGTCACGGAGTGCTCTTAAGAAATAGTTTTTGTCCATTCCCACATTCATCCAGAAGCAGATCTCGGATCCTTACCCAATGCCTTGATTTGCTTACCACTTAACCGCTCCTGTTCTACTTATTGGTCCAAACTGTCCCGCCACTCGTCAGCCACGTACCTGTAACACCGGATGGCTCATTCGTTTACGCTGAACGTGAAAAAAATGTTTGAATCAGAGTTACGTGACACATGGTTCATCTCTTATTATGAACTGTTTTGTATTTATCATTCCACATTTGGGTCCTATTCGTACGAAGGTCGCTAGAGGTGGTATTTGCCGTTCGAAATAAAATGCAACGTCAATATTAAGCTTGTAGGCAGGTCGGTACATGGAAGGTGCGGGTCGGCTCACCGCCAACGGGCCACAGCGCGTGGGCTAAAACGTGGACCCTGTGACCGCGCGTCTGCTGTAAGCCGTAAAAGCACGACCGCAGTCCTCGTGTAACGAGCTCGTGTTGCGGCACGCCGTGTTGTTGTACTCGCCGTATATATACCCCCAATATATACTGCTCAGTGTGTGCGGTGTATTCACCCACACAGATGCCTCACAACTACACAAACACACACGCACGTAAACACACATACATTGGTACTTACAAACATGCGTAAGCGCGGAGTGTTTCTCGCCCAAGCAATCCGTAGCCGTGCACCAGCGAACTGTAAGCTGCAGCAGCAGCAGATGTTACGAGATTCCTGAGTGCCTTCCGACGAGAGGCGCGCCGGACGTTCGCAGGACGCGATTCTTCGCGGGCCAGCACGCCCTGGACCCTCGGTGAGACTGCGATAAATTAAACCAGACCCATCTCCACTTTCCGGCTTGGCCCAAGAGCACCGCAACTATTTAAACTCAAAATGTATCACCGGCGCAAAGCACGCTCGATTCCAACCGAATGGGAATCACGAAAGGTTGGATGGACCAAGAAAAAGAATTCTCTCAGACGTATAAGACGCAGACGGCATACTAATACGGAGACGGTCTAACGAACCAATGCATTTCATTATTTTTGCATTTTGCCAAACTGCGTTGAGAATAAGGAGAGTTGTAAGTGAATGAATCATGATCAAATGTTGTTCTGAGGACGATGTGTATCAATCAAAATAATGTCTTTTGGAATTCATACAAAGACCATTGCACTAATCAATTTATAGTGCAACTTTGCTTCATTTTTGAGGTAAACATTTTCATTAACAAAATATAAAGACTTTCCATGAAATACGAAATTTGATAATGGATACTGATCGGAGAGGTTATCATTTAATAGTTTCACGAAGTCATGAAAATGTTGACAATTTTTGTACGGCAAGCTTTATATATGTATCGACTTAATTTGGGGACATGAGCTGTCTTTAATGGAAGTCAATGAAGGAATGAATGACGCTGAGGATCCGGAAGAATTACCAGGACTTTCGCGATCTCTGCGTACATTGGGCCAAGCAAAAGGAGTGGGAATCCGTCGGCGCTTTTAATGTGGGCGGACCACCCTGTAGTGGACGTCAGTAGAGGGAAGCGCAGAGGTCCATCATGAAGACGAAACCGATGACAACGAATAACGCTAAACAAGTCCGACGAATGTATCCTCTCATATGCAAGAGTCAAAACCGTTCAACAGTTGTAAATAGTTATACAGAATGACAGTTGAATTTCATGGTGCCCCATAAGTTTGTTATTCACGGACATCCCTTCATTCATGATTCTTCGCGAAAAGGCGGGAGTCCTAGTACGATTTAGTCGTACTCGACTGTTTCTAGAGACAAGTCTTATGCCGTTTTATGATGAAGGAAATAAAAAGTCATCTCTGTGTGTGACGGATTTCCGCAAAGTACGACAGTGCATGCAACAAACGAGCCGACTGCATCGTGATAGACGAGGCAAGTGTGCAAGAGTATTGGAAAGATGGCGACCGAAAAGAAGCCCAAGAAGACCTGGGAGACGCCGGATTCGGTCAGGCCTAACCCATCAGCAAAACGCAGCTTGTGCTGCAAAGATCTTGGAAGGAAGAAATATACAAATCTGCGATTTGGCGGATCGTATCTCGATGAGGGTCCGCAAGAGAGCCAATTCTATCTTTTGTCTTCCATTCCATTTCGATTGAAAATCCACCTGGTCTCCTTGCTGCCACTCTGGTCTTCTGTCGTCGTTTCTTTTATTTTCTGCACAAGCCCACCTATATACTCTGGTAGCTGGAACAGCCAGCATGCACAGATTACTTGCCATTGTGTTGCGGGGACAAAGAGCTGGCAAAAGAGACGTTGTACATCTCTCACCGGAAGATATGGCAAGTCTCTTCCTTCTACTGGTCTTATACCGCTGTGAGATGCCACAATGTCCGAATGAACGCTCCACCAGAGAACGATGAGAACTTGGACAGAGTTATGTGCTTTGATTCGAGAGGAATCGAAACGGTGTCTTGGCTCATAGTGCCCTTGGATATGTCTTATTTGGACAAGGGAGCCAAAATGCCCATCGATAATAAACAGTAGCGATGTTGGACTGTCGATAATAAACACAAGCGACGTTGGACCGTCGATAATAAACAGTAGCGACGTTGGACCGTCGATAATAAACAGTAGCGACGCTGGACCGTCGATAATAAACAGTAGCAACTGCCCATCTAGGTATACAATTACTATGCTTCAATGTGACCCGGTGCTCTCTAACATGGGATATCATTTCATGGTGAAAGTGCAGGTTATCGTGGAGTCTAATGCAACGAACCACTGAACACAAGACCTGTCATGTACCTCAACGTTGTCGTAACAAGTTTATATCTTGGCAGGCCTGCCGTTTAATATCCCTCTCGATGCCAGTAATGGTGCCGGTGGGGTAATTATATACATATGTATACCATGTACCATGGTATAGTTTACAGGAAAGCCGTGGTATGTGCCGTCGATACCATTGCCTCAAAATTTCAGTAATTGTACGAGCCAAGATTATCCTATCATATATGGTCTGCCAATTCTCTCCTTGCTTTGTCCCACTCTCTCTCTCTCTCTCCTCTTCGCCTGGATCGAACACGGTTTTGCGAATATCGAAGCAGTATGTACCATCTAATTCGAATAGTTGCTTGTAAATGTTTTACGTACACGAGCGTGTCAGTGAGAAAGCAGTACATACACATTGCAACTGGTATCACACGTGACCCCACGTGTTATGGACAAACGTGAAGAGGCCTCAGATGTATTATGCCAAGACTTATACATGTATACACGCATATATATGTGAGTGTAGAGGGACGAGGGGGCTCACCTTTTAGACGGACGTATATGTTACTATAGGATCTTTCTGTGGCGCGTCACGCGATACTCGGCAAGAACGCGCTCCTCGTGTTCGGGACACGCGATCCAACGAACGCGCCGCTGCCTCCTATAGATGTATATATGTGTATATATTTATACACACATTCGTGTGTTTGCTACCTCGAGATCTCGCACAGAGCACCAGGCTCGAAGACGAGAAGGAGCCCCGCGGGGCCCACGATCTTTCACGTTGTGGGCGCGAGAGCCGCGCGCGCTCGCTCGCCTCCCTCTGGCAAATGATTTTTTTTTCATCTCTCTCTGTCTCTCTCTCTCTCTCTTCCTCTCTTATTTCGGATGCACCACGATGCGAGGGTCCATCAGCTTCTCGGCTTACTTGAGCGAAGCTTGGTCGACCGGTCAGGCACGTATATCGACGTGGCCATCATAATATCGCATGCATTAACGTACACACAACATTCGAGTGTATATATGTATATACAGTGTTTCGAAAATGTTGTATTTCCTTGAGATGCAAATGAATATTTTCATTGAATCGGCAACAGGATTGTAGCGAAAAAAATTCTATCTGACTAAATCGATTTCCGATCATCGAATCCATCTCTCGATACGGATTCAACTATTTTTTACACAAAAAGTATTCCAACTCTGCCACAACATTTTCATTTTTTTTTGCATTTGAGTATACGAGAAGTCTTTTTGTAATAAAATTGACACGGTGACATTTGAGAGAAAAGATAATTACAATTTTTGTAAATTTCATTAAAAAATGACTTATTGTAAATGTAATTAAAACTGCAAAGACAAAAACGTCTAGACTTGTGAGAAAATGAAAATATAAAAATGTGGAGATTGAAGTTTGAAAGTGAAAAAGGATGCAGATCAAGATATAAAGTTTTGGAGATTCAATTTTTGACGTGAGAAGGGTGGAGATAAAGTTTTAAAGTTGTGGAGATACAAATCTAAATCTAAGATCTAAAGTCGTGGCCATGACAGTGTTAACTCGCTGATGAGATCAAGATATGTGGATGATGATTCAAGGATAAAAGCTTGGACATTACTTTGTACAGATCCAGTGGTAACCTCGAAAATCTTTTTCTTGACATTGGCAAATTATACAAAGCATTGCCAACAATGCAAGTATTATAAATAAATTGTATCCAGCCACAAAGACTCTGCTGTCATCTTACATGTCTACGTGCATGTATATTCAACATGATGTCACATTGGTAGCTCAACACATTGCAATAAAACATCGTAATTCACACGTCGTTGCCGAATTTTGAGAGGGAAGTCCTCGAAAAGATCTAAAGTTGTGGCCATGACAGTGTGAACTCGCATTAATGAGATGAGATGATGATGATGATGAGATCAAGATATGTGGATGATGATTCAAGGATAAAAGCTTGGACATTACTTTGTACAGATCCAGTGGTAACCTCGAGAATTATTTTCTTGACATTGGCAAATTATACAAAGCATTGCCAACAATGCAAGTATTATAAATAAATTGTATAAAGCCACGACGACTCTTCTGTCATCTTACATGTCTACGTGCATGTATATTCAACATGATGTCACATTGGTAGGTCAACACATAGCAATAAAACATCGTAATTCACACGTCGTTGCCGAATTTTGAGAGGGAAGTCCTCGAAAAGATCTAAAGTTGTGGCCATGACAGTGTGAACTCGCATTAATGAGATGAGATGATGATGATGATGAGATCAAGATATGTGGATGATGATTCAAGGATAAAAGCTTGGACATTACTTTGTACAGATCCAGTGGTAACCTCGAGAATTATTTTCTTGACATTGGCAAATTATACAAAGCATTGCCAACAATGCAAGTATTATAAATAAATTGTATAAAGCCACGACGACTCTTCTGTCATCTTACATGTCTACGTGCATGTATATTCAACATGATGTCACATTGGTAGGTCAACACATAGCAATAAAACATCGTAATTCACACGTCGTTGCCGAATTTTGAGAGGGAAGTCCTCGAAAAGATCTAAAGTTGTGGCCATGACAGTGTGAACTCGTATTAATGAGATGAGATGATGATGATGATGAGATCAAGATATGTGGATGATGATTCAAGGATAAAAGCTTGGACGTTACTTTGTACAGATCCAGTGGTAACCTCGAGAATCATTTTCTTGACATTGGCAAATAATACAAAGCATTGTTGGCAATGCAAGTATTATAAATAAATTGTATCAAGCCACAAAGACTCTGCTGTCATCTTACATGTCTACGTGCATGTATATTCAACATGATGTCACATTGGTAGCTCAACACATTGCAATAAAACATCGTAATTCACACGTCGTTGCCGAATTTTGAGAGGGAAGTCCTCGAAAAGATCTAAAGTTGTGGCCATGACAGTGTGAACTCGCATTAATGAGATGAGATGATGATGATGATGAGATCAAGATATGTGGATGATGATTCAAGGATAAAAGCTTGAACGTTACTTTGTACAGATCCAGTGGAAACCTCGAGAATCATTTTCTTGACATTGGCAAATTATACAAAGCATTGTCAACAATGCAAGTATTATAAATAAATTGTATCCAGCCACAAAGACTCTGCTGTCATCTTACATGTCTACGTGCATGTATATTCAACATGATGTCACATTGGTAGCTCAACACATTGCAATAAAACATCGTAATTCACACGTCGTTGCCGAATTTTGAGAGGGAAGTCCTCGAAAAGATCTAAAGTTGTGGCCATGACAGTGTGAACTCGCATTAATGAGATGAGATGATGATGATGATGAGATCAAGATATGTGGATGATGATTCAAGGATAAAAGCTTGAACGTTACTTTGTACAGATCCAGTGGAAACCTCGAGAATCATTTTCTTGACATTGGCAAATTATACAAAGCATTGTCAACAATGCAAGTATTATAAATAAATTGTATCAAGCCACAAAGACTCTGCTGTCATCGTACATGTCTACGTGCATGCATATTCAACATGATGTCACATTGGTAGCTCAACACATGGCAATAAAACATCGTAATTCACACGTCGTTGCCGAATTTTGAGAGGGAAGTCCTCGAAACACTTGGCACGGAAGTATTCCGTCATGAATTCGGAGCGTGTTCTCTTCGCTGGTGGGACAAGGAGAGACACGCGCCAGAGTTTTACGGAAGCTGCTTGAGTGTACAACGGAAACGATTTACCGAACAACGCTGGGCAATATGAGAGCCACGTGCTGTCACACAACTCTCTACTGCTTTTACCGTTGGCCTGACCCCTGAAAAAGTGTACAAATATAGTGCACAGAGGCCATGCCATGGAAACATTTTAGTTTCTCCCTCTCTAATCTGTCCCATCCCAAAATTCTCCGCTCACTTCGTAACTCCATCATTCAAAGCACACAAACACAGACGAAAATAGTTCCTCGGAATTCTGTCGACTCGTTATGAGAGCATATATATATATATTATTTGCCCGTTATATAGATGGGCACTAAAATTCAACGGGTCGACAAATAAATAATCCGTGGAGAGGACAACAGAGGCAAAGTCGGCAGAGCCGATCCAGGGGTTGTCTCTCTTTGCCCGGAACCCTCCACCATTGTCATTCTTTAATGCCTTCCGTTCAACGGATGAATTATTATTTTGCTCCAGAGCTGTAGAAATATATACGGTGGAGTGATGGGTTCAGGGCCCGTGTCTCGGTCCGTTTATCTCGAATGTGTGAGCTCTGCTTTCCCAGAGCTATAATCGTATATGAAATTCGTCCAGGCTGGCACGTGCTATGACGAAAAGAATACAAAAAAATCAGTCGAATAGTTATTCGTCAGAAGTCAAATACATGGTTACAGTGACATGGAGAGCGAGAGTAAGAGAATAAAAGATAGAGAAAGAGAGAGAGAGAGAAATAGTAAGAGAGAGATGATTTATGCACTCACGTAACTCTATTTATGTGGTATTGACATCCCTCGGAACTGCAACGGGATAATCGTCAAGCATGAATCAAACAATTTCATACTGGCAATTGAAAGCAAACGCGATCCATATATATATATATATATATATATATATATATATATGCACTTGTGTAAACTGCATTTGCGAAATTACTCAAAGTGTCAACAGCAGCGATGTAATAGTTGATATTTCATATCGACACAGCACTTTAATGTACAATTGTACTTCATCGAAATTGAGACGTGGAATTTGTGAACGACATTATACCGCGAGTTAATTAATTTCCGAGCAAATCACTCTCTGTGCTGTGAGGATAAAGTTCAACACAATCGTATATTTGGCTTGTGGCTAAAACGCGGCGGGCCAGAATGGGTGGTGGGGGGGAGGGGGAACAAACAAGAATCAGTGCCCGGATATGGCGAAATATATTATAATACATATATATGACATGGGATTATCCACATGCTTGAATATTTTGACTAATTTTGTTAATATCCAGATCGTATAGATACGGCAGATATGACGATCTAATATTTGAGAGTAATCACGGATATAGTCACATTAATACGAGATTACCGGATATAACAGAATTTTTATTTCATTTCATCTCCGAAGTTGAAATTTGATTGCCCTTCTCCCTTCCAACGCCCATGGTAACAAAGGCATTGAGCAGGGGTGTCTTTCATCTCAATGAGGCAATCTTGCATCCCCTTTTCGGTGAATTCGTGAGGGGGCAAGAAGATGAGCCATCAACGAGAAAAAAAAAATGATGTCAACGACGAAGGTGGCAAGTGAAATCCCGAAAGGCAAAGCACCTTTTTGATTATTCATCGACGGTAGCAATAGTGTGCTTTGGCGCGATGCGGCCATGGTGCGGTGGTGCCGTGGTGTTGGTTTTAGTGGATCGAGGGTTAGGTTAGTGGTAACGTTTTCAGCATGGAATAACGAGTGACGAGCGCGAGATAGAGATAAAGATAGTGAGGCTGGATGCACAGAGAATGAGGAAAGTAGAGGAGTGTCGCAGAGTGAGGGATATAGCTACAAGAACCGAGTGAAATTCATTCGCCTACAAACGGATGCAAATTTATTTAAATTGCACGATTTCGGCTGGTGGTTCATTGTGGCCCACGGCGTGTGGTTCCATTTCCCTTATATACTATATATATAGCGACAAATACGTCGCTACAAGGGATGGGCGTGACCACCACAGCTCACGACCAGTGGTGTATCCTGGTTTCTGAAAAAATTAAAAAAACAAAATAATGTGTACACACTGCCCGCATACTAGACCCATCTAGGCTATACGAAGTACCTATTTCAGAATTATGCGCTCAGATAACGGACCTTTGGGTAAGCTCCAATTATTTTCATCCGATTTACATATGCTGCACTTGACTGGGGTAATTGTGATAGTTGGGTGTAAATTAAATAACTACATTTTCTTTTGAATAAAAAAAAATACATCGTGTGCTATATTCCAGGCGATGAATTAATGGAAGGTAGATTCCACCTACTCCGGGACTCTAGCCACTCTGGCAATTGAGTTACCCGAAGCCTTCAAGAGGTCTGGCTCCTCTGGATCATTAGCTATATTTTGAGATTCTAACCGCTTCGAGACTACAAATTCTCCGGGGGTCGAGTCACTCCGGGCATCTAGTTACTCTGGGGCCTGTGGTCAGCTAGGACTCGAACCGATCCGGGACTCTAGTCAGTCAGGGAATATCTAACGGCTACGACAATCTAGCCACTCCGTGACCCTAATCATACTTCGGGCCTGTAATCAATCCGGGTATTTAGTTAGAGGGAGAATATAACCACTCCGGGACTCTAGTCACCTTAGGTCTCTAGTCTCTCCGGGATTCTAGCAAATCCAAGACTTTGACTACTTTTAGAATAACCATAGGCATTGCGCTATATTAGGAAGTCCGGGATTCTAGCCATTTCGGGACTCTAGCTATTCCGAACCTCTATAGACACTCCAAGAGACTTACCACTCCAGACAGATACATGGGCTAGGTCACTCCATTTAGTAGTATAATATATTGACTGAACAAGTGACCATCGATGCCCAAACGAGCAAAATTCCTGTCGACGAGCGATGATTCAATGGACTGCGAGATCGTACGATACACCGGCAAGTAAGAATACAGACGAAGACCCTGCTCACTGTGGTGTCAAACATCAGTATCGTTTCAATTTTTATTCTCGTCGCTTGACACATCGGACAGAATTATCTTAGATCGAAGAAAAGTACGCTAGAAGGAAAGATCGAGGTGACCAATGTTGTTGGATGCACGGTTAAGAATGCAAATGATGGAGAAAAATAAGAATCAGTGACGTGTTTATTAAGCAGTTGTGTGACTTCAAGTTTTTTTTTCATTTTACAAAACTGTAAAGCGAGAGAGTCATTTTCATTCGTAGCTTCTAGGAATGAAAAGAGACTTCAGGAACCAAGCCGAGGATTGAGATAGTAATCTCACATGCTGAATGTCGTGTCAACCAGTCGTAGGGTCAATTGAATTTTTGTCCTTGGGCTTTAACACATAAATTTCACAGATCCACGATCCGACATTTCTACGATCGGGAAAAACGTGTGGTAGGAATAGAATCACGATAGATCCACAATAAAGTGGAGGCATCACAATGTATATATAGCGATATCATCCATACGAAAAGCAAGAGGAATGCGAATGGAAAGGAGAATGGATAAGGGCAAAGACGACTTGAATCGACGAGAGTCTGAGATGGAATAAAACCACACCAGTCGTTGTGGTGGCCCGCGTGAGACGCTGCTCGGATGAGCCATCGAGACGTCCTATCGGTCTCCTACTGCATACGCATTTATTATAATCCTTCGATTCACGGTGAACGGATTCCGCAGGCTTCGACAATACAGCGAGATCGTGGCATGGGGGTGAACGAGGTATTCATCTTAAGCAGACAATGACGAAGCCAATTGAAGGTGCAGGAAAGAAAAGTTTGGGTGGCTCTTTGGAAGGATCGTGAGTACAAAGCTAGAAGCTCCAAATACTCATCGATGACTCCAATTCAATAGAAGATGGTCCATTTTATTGCGGACTAAAATGGACGGTTGAGGTTGAACTTTTTTATTTGGGTTAATATCCACATATGTCATCCAGATATGTTCGTGGAAAGAAGATTTTTCCTTCCACATTATTCGCTCGAAAATGGTATCTTCGAAAAAAAGAAGGCTTTGAATTAGGATGGAAAAGCACGAACGAAAATTTAAAAGCCACAATAGCAATCTGAGCATCTCCACTTGCCAATTTTCGTCTCGATGAGCCAAGTTCCTCTCTCGACAAAGAGGAGAAAATATATTTCACTGAAACAAAAGCAAGCAAGCTTGTAAGAAAGGAGGGTTGAACGAGGAATGCAAAATTTTCCAGACCACATTGATCGAGGATCTGGATGAGCTGAAGCTTTGAGACTGTGAGAGAATAAGCTAGACGAAATAATAAACAGAGGCAAAAAGTACAATGAACAAAAACAAAAAGCTCAAGTCAGAGCCCGATAGAGAGAAACGAGGGATTCTGTACGCGATGACTTTATGCACAAGAGCGAAGGAACCCGGAGAGGTTTCACCTTACACACTATTCGTGGTTTCCTCTCTTCCTATTCGTTCGTTCTTGGCGAACTTGCTCGGGGTCTGGGTAACCTCAATTTTTGAGCATAACTCATGCGCGAGCCCAGCAAGCAAGAGCTGTGCTTAAATCTTCTGTCCGAATAATAAGAGGAGGGCATTTACTTTCGGCTACCGGCAACGGTGACAACCTTTTCGAGGGGACCACGTTGTCGTCCTCGTCGACGACGACGACGACGCTCCAGGTTTGCCAACGTGTAGCCAGTAGCTCGTAGCAGTGGCAAGCATAGCAATATAGCAACAACAGAAGGAACAGAAATACGAATCAGAGACTGGCAAAACTCGAACATTGGAAAGAAAGGACGAGAAAGAGACTGAGAAGAGTAGCTAAAGTTGTACCAGCAGCTCTTGTATTCCTGTTTGGCAAGGCCGAAATAATCGTTATTCTCTATAGGGTCGAGTCGATCGCTAGCTTTAGCCCTTTGATTTCACCGTCTCTCCTTGTCAGCTGCCCTGCCCTTTCTTTCTCTGCTTCTTCTTCTTCTTCTTCTTCTCGTTCGTCATCTCACTCGATAGCGAATGAGTCCCTGATATCGGTCTTCCTCTCTTCCACTCTACGCTCTTGATTTTTTTTTCTCTGTTGTCTTTCGATACTTTTTTCCTTTTGTTTTCTTCAAACCATCTCCCTGGTCCAGCTGTATTGACGTCTTTCACATGACTCCCATATACAATTGTCTCATCTCTCTCTCTCTCTCTCTCTCTCTCTCTCTCTTTCTTGCACAAAATTACGTCTGCGATCGCAAGTCTGAGAGATTCAGGTATCCTTGGCATGTATATGGAGAGACAGCCGGACGATTCGATTGAGAAAATTCGAAATCGAACTTTTGTTTGCCAGTTTGGGTTTTGTGTTCGTGGGGATAATATACGACGAGAGATCCTTTGATCGATCACCGCGCATGACTTTGTTGGGTCTGTGCAATTGAATGTGATGCGAAAGCATCCCAAATCGTATGGTAAATTTTATCCTGCTTGAGAAAAAGAGACAGAAACAGGATAAGTCGTCATGAATTTTTAGGGTCAATGTTCGTTTTAGTTTTCTTGGGTATAATTTTTTCAAGTTCTTGTAAAGTTAGAAAAACTGTGCCGTTGGTAAGTTTTAAATGGTCAGTGACAGTTAATGAAAATTTTATGGTCACCATACAGTTGCAATATTAATTGTATGGGAAAATATTTAATAGGAATAAGACATATCATAATGCAATGCCAAACTGGGTCCCATTATTTTTCCATAAAGGCCCAATGAAAAATTCTGATCGATCAGGAAGGACAAAAATTCTTATGGTATTTTTTTGTCATGATTTTATGTTGCTTTGCGCAAATTCCAATGGACGTTCAACGTCTAAAAAATATGCTTAAGGTAATATATCGTTCCGCACTTAGTTTCCTTGGCATTTTAATAGTCTTCCATAAATTTTCATACCGTATATATTTCCCTTATACGCTTTTTGTTACCTGGAATTTCCACACTAGGTGATTTATGGGTAAAATAGACATCATGATAACTCTTTCACTACTTATTAGTCCGATTATAATCGAGGGATGTCTCGATTTAATGAGAAAAAAATTCTGCCGGCTATGGTGAGAAATTATTTTGATTTTTTTTTAAATTATATTTAATTATTATCTTCCATTAGATTTATCGGTTAACAATTTTTTTTTTCACATTTTTTTTATCGACGTTTTCAACACCCAGGGAAAATAACTATATGCGAAAATAAAATATATAAGAATAAATATATAAGATTATATATAGAATATATATAGCATATTTAATTGGTACACAAATGACAAATATATAAATTTTTTGCTGCTCTTACATTTTACATATTTTACATATATGCTTCGCACATAAATTATTTCCATGGGGGAAGCCATTAATGTTAAATAAAAAAATTGTATAAATAAATAATGAGTTGTGTTTTATAGGAAAAAAAAAGTAGCCATCTCTGATCGCAGTATTCGGTGACTCGCAATATATGTATATATATATGGTCTGCATCAGTCTCTGTTGGTGTTACAGTGTGCAAAACTCGAACCCGTTCGCTCAACAATTTTGCAGTGGCCTTGCGAGCGCGCGTCAAGCGGCGACACTTAATGGGGCTTCTTCTCCTCTCGCTACGATTATCCGTCTCGGGTACGTAAGTACTGTACTATATAACACATTGAAACTGGTGCGCAAAGCCACCACGTACCATCACACTTTCTCATTGGCCTTGAGAAGCAAAATTCCACCGTCGATCAATTCGTCGGTTAAATTTTCTTCAACTGACGATTTAATGTTAAAAAGTTTATAGTTAGCATCCTGTCGATAATATTTTCATGGGCAGAAAAATATGCAAAAATATGTGTTAAATAGACGTTACAATTTTTTGAGGTCGTCAGTATATAACTGGAAATATCTGACATCATCGATAATATTAAGAATAATGATAAAAATTCAGTATTAAAATATAATAATAATAATAATAATAAATGATGTACGTGAAAGCCCTGCTGCCTGCTGATCGATCGAAATGGCCAACGGTAAATGTTTTAATTGTCTTTTTAAAAAAATGTCTCAGATATGAAAAAACCTAGAAGAATACCGTGTGTCACATATATGAAGCATGAATTGTTGGAAAAAATTGGTGATGCATCTTGATCCTGGCGTGCTGAAAGCCGATGAAAGTTTCTCCTTCCGTTCCTGGTCAAATTCCTTCTACAGGAGCGTTCCGGATTCGCCATTTTGCATTGACAACAGCATCGGTAGTTCTTTGTGAAATATACTGTATAGTATATATATATATATATATATATATGTGTGTGTGTGTGTGTGTTTACTATAGTCATTGGTATATTGTAGGTACTGCGGACTATAGTATATACACAGAACGAGAATCCTTTCGACACTCCTAAGATCGAGGCCGATTGAAACTTAAGCTCGTCTCATTCCCTCTCACTCTCGTCGTTTTGCACACTGTCTCTTGGAGCTCGCCGTATAATTAGCACGACTCCGAGACCGCACTGTTATCTCTCTTTCTCAATCGAGTCTAACAGTGAACTTCCCATCCTTTTGCGAATTAACTAGTCTGCACACGGTCGAGACCTTGAGAGTCTCTTGGTTAAATTTTGCGGTTTCCTAATGTAGTGACAAACTTGAATCCATCCATTTTGATGTGTGGAACACTTCTGAGATTTCCTCGAAAAGCATTAATGAAATGATAACGAAAGCATTCGTAGTTTATGGAACTCTAGACATTTTTTAAATATATTTTCGTCTCCTCGAACTTCATAGAATCTTCGAGTAAGTTGCAGCATTGATTTGAGAGGAATATACATTTTTCTTTCAATAGATAAAAGTTGTTGAAGATTTTAATTATGCCAAACGTCATTCGAATCGGAGCTTCTGGAAATGTAATAACTTTTTTATCGGAGCGTTCGTAGGCATGTTTGAATTTCCCGCCTAAATTAAGTACAAACTTTCGCCACCAGGCTTACGTATCTGTCGTGTCTTATGTTTGGTAACCTTATATATTAAGATTCCTTGTTGAACCGGTCAGTTCTACTCGGATCTATAATACTCCAATAATTCGAGACAAGTCAAAAACCAACATCAAGTAAATCCCAATGTCCTGGACGTCGTCTTCGTTGATACCAATGTGTCCAAAGGATTCACTGGGGACTAACAAAATACAAGACTATTTTTCAGGACACCTAAAGTCACTGGCCGAGCTACCGAATGCCTCTGGGAAACGTGGAAAATCCGGATGTTTTACGATGGTTGGACATGCCATGAACCATGAGCTGGGAGTTATACGAAGCCCGAAAGCTCACGGGTCTTATGCTTATCCGCAGCGTGTGTTTGGTGATGATGCTGCGTAGTGGTGGAGCAAAAGGGCTAGGGAACGATGCATGTATATAATCCAAGTGAAAGGAGAGGAGCGAAGAGATAGTGAGAGAATAACGCAAGGGCTCGCTTGTGTATATCGATGCGGTGGTGCTCAACGGGCTGCTAGTTGCAGACACGGGCGCTACAAATGGGCGGGCCGAGTCCAAAGTGCCCTCAGGTCACGTGGAAGAGACAAGCACCGACTCGTGATGCCGCTGCAATCCGAACGAGGGGAGGCAAGCAAGAGAGACGAAGTTGAACCACACCAAAAAGAAGAAGCAGAAGAAGTGAAAGAAGATGGAATGATGAAAAACGTGGAAGAACGACGGAATAAGAACGAGAGACTGGTATATATATAGGGAGCGATGAACGGTGAGCAGCGTGTGAGAACGAAAGAAAGAAAGGAAAGAAGAGGATAGAATGAAGAAAATGTGAGCCCCGATGGGAGAAAAAGCAATGTTGATGCTTATGCTGTTTGTGTGTGTGCATGTGAGGAAGAGAGAGAGAGGGAGAGGCAGGTTAGGTGGCCAAGCAAGGAAGGTAATGGAGTGGTGGAAGCCGTAACGTTGGCAGTGAGATGGGGGACCAGGCCCAGAATGCGGGTAAGAGAGCAAGAAGAAGGCTATCAAGGTGAACCACTTACACTTTACCGACTGGATTACACTAAGCGATCGGCGAGTAGGGCCCGGGACCCGTCCCCCTCCTTTGCCTTCGGCGGGGAAGCAACGGCATTCGGAATAGCCGAGTACTCTTCTCAGCTTTTTTCTTCTCCTTCTTCGTCCTCTTCTTCTTCTTCTTCTTCTTCTTCTTCCTTTTTTGCGAGTAAGAATGCATTCCTATTGCTGTTTGTGGTAATTGCAATAGATCGCCATCTAATTTTCCTTCCATGAAGATATCTTCTCAATTGATACAACAATTGTTCCTTTCTTCATTATTGTTTTCAAGTATTTTAAAGCATTAACCAGTACGAAAATATTTAAGGTATTGGCGGATGGTTTTGATGAATGGTTTTATCAACATAAAAGAAAGAAAACAAATGGGAAACAAAAGATTGGGAGACTCTGCTGGAGACTTTAGAAGAGTTCTTTCTAAATGGTAGATGTTTGATTGGAGTTATGGGTTCTTCTGTAGATTACCACGTTTCCTAAGCACAGTTAATGAATACATTTCACCCGTAAATACAACTTGAACCATCGACCGTTTACAAAATAAAAAAAGGCTGATTGCAGGGAAAAACCTATTCCAAAGAAGCTCCAATGGTGGTTTAATTGGTACCCATACAGTTGCAGAATAACAAAAACCCGTTCTTTGTCTTCGTGGCCCTTTCAATGAGTAAACTTTTCTGGGTAATGCCCGGTGCTCTCGCAGTAACAGAGGTACGATCCCACGATTCTTTTTCCCTTCCGCCTTTATTCTTCAAGAGGTTTTTCTCAGCCCGAAGAAAAATAATCGAAGGCGTCCAGTTCGATTATACGTTCCAGCATCAGTTCGCAGAACGCGCTAGCTCTACCTATTTGGGTCCCAGGCGAACCAGCGCCTCCAAAGTGCCGATGAATTTATTCTGGCATGAATTTCGAATGGGTAACACCCTCGCGTAAATTCTCGAATCGCGCAAGATGGAAAGGGGAAGAGAGCGAGAGTTAGAGAGAGAGAAGGGAAAAAGACGAAGTATTGGCGAATGAACCGAAAGAAGGAAAGGGGAAGTGGCAGAATCGTGAGAAGGGGCACAAGTGGAAAGACGAGGGAGAATAAAGAGTCGCGGGGAAGTGGATTCAGTGTCGAGTCATAGGTTATCTGAGATTGATCGCCTCGTTTCTTATTCAACGCGTTCTACCGCCATCCCTACTTTTCTCAACCGTAACGCGCCAAGCCGTGCGTCTTCTGCTCCTGTTACATTACGCGCGTTACTCGCGTGTGGTGTACACATTTTCTCTCCGAGACGAGAATCCATTGATTTTCAATTCAACGCCCTTCACAAATCTTCGGCCGTTACGGAATTTGAAAACACTTCCTGCTTCAATAGATATCCGAGGTGGAATTGTGTAAGTCATGTCAAACGTTGCATACATTCATCGTCATTAAATATTTCTTCGTTGAGAGTGTCTCCATTATTTCAATGATACATCTAGTGCCAGTAGATTGTTGTGATTTCGAATAATATATTCCTCCTACGGTGATCATGTATTTCTTTTTTGTATCAGTGTCGTTTGTTTCATCACAATAATTCATTGTACGATCGTCATGTTTTGGAGGATTGTCGTTTGTTTCATGATCTGACACAAAACAAATAACAAATAATAAATAATACAAAATAAACAGTTTTCATTTTTTTTTTCAGACAAGGTCTTTAGTTACGTTGGAAGCCTAACCACTTCGAAATTATAGCTACTCCGGGATTCTAGCCACTCCTGGACGGTAGCAAGTCCGTTAATCTAACCACCCCGGGCTAGTCGAGCCGGGCCAGGACTAGCTAGCAAGCCACTCCTGGACAGTCTAGCAATTTCAGGACTCTAACCATTCCGGGATCGTAGCCAGTCTAAGCAGACAGATATACATTAAGAACAAATTCATTTTATTTATTATTAGCAGCTTGGAGTGGTTCACAGGCTGACTGCAATTATCATTTTTACTATATGCCGAGAAGCTCTACGGATGAAATGCCGATAAAACTCCAAACTCCCTAAAATGTCCTGAAAAGATGCACAAATGTATCAAATAACGATGGAAATTACCAGAACAGGTGAAAAGAATAACCTCCTGAGAAGCAAGTAAGCATGAGCTTTGACCGAATGGCTGACTCACCATTATTCCTCACCTAATTCTGTATAATAAACATTAAAGTTGATCATCCTGTAAAAAAACTGCGTTGCTGATAATTAGCCTGTATTGCTATTTTCTTCGTCGAAAGCAGCTGACTAAGATTCATCTCGATGATTCATTTACGGAATTTGATCGATTAATAGCTCTGGTGGAACTTTGCGAAAAGATCGTCTACACAAAGATGAACATTTAACGAATAAAAATATACAGGATAAAGTCAGCGGTAAAATATATTGCAAGTGAATCGAAGCTTACTTACTTATGACTCTTATTATATGGAAATATTCATCCATAGTCCGTATATCTATAGACTACATAATACTAAAGTAATGTATTGAGAATCACGGTAGGAATCAATGGAGTTGCGATGATATACGAGGCGCAGACGTGCAATGGCATTGCTCCTTTCTGTTAACCCTATCGTACAGGTTGGCATTGCGCATCCGGTAGTGTAATAAAGTCGATAATAACACCAACCGCGGAATATTTAGTGCTAGCCGTAAATCTTGAAGGAAATCGACGCCGCCATGCCAGCCACAGCTTCGTCGCCCAGCCCGAATATATTACTCTGCCTCTCTCGGTACCGCGGTACTCTTTCCCGCACTGGAAGTCGCAAGAGCCCCCACGACCCCCCGACCCACTGTCTTGCTTGCACATGGGGTGTAAACGGTACAACGTTTCTCTCACTTTGCAAACACGTAGATCCTATAAAGATCGTGCGAGGACAATCGTGTTGAGATGAAAACAACGAATCTCGCAAGATAACAATTTGAGTACGTTAGAACGAAATTTGCCGAAAGAAGTGGCAAACGCAACAATGAGCTTGATCTGTCGAACCATGTGTTGGCATATCAGACATGAATCCCTGGATTTTTTAATGGGTCGATTCTATAAAAAAAAAACTGACGTAATTTGACGATCATATGAACTATGACACTCGTCTCTGCGGAGACTGGACTTTTTTTATTCTTCATGCTTAGATCCTAAAATTTTATCACAGGCAAATGTGGAATGATTTTTTTTTTTTATGTTTTGGGAAATCTAAAATGTTGCATGAGATAATGGCACGTGTTCAAAAATTCAAAACAGCTAGACGCTCCTCTATGGCGGGTCAGCCGCTCGGTCAAAGCTCATGCTTACTTGTCATTTTTTTCACCTATTTCATCTTTCGGCTTGTGCCTCATGTTGTTCAAAACTCTGTCGTATTTCAACATTTTTGCTCTCTTGCTATTGTGTATCGTGTTTTGTCACGTGGAGTCAGAAATTTTTACTAGAGCTGGATGATATATACTAGGCGAGGAACAAATGGAAACCGGAACGATTTGTCTCTTTGTCCTTCTGTTAGCTCGTACAATATTCCTCAAGAGAATCCAGTTTCTCTGATATTCGTAGTTCGCTGTAGACAACCCTCCACAACCCAATGCAATGTCACCACTCATACTCCAAAAAGTTTTCAGTCTCGTGGCATGTTTTCCTCGTGAATTATTTACCACGATTTCTTGGTAAAGTATATTCCTCTTGGAGACACAGGATACGTGACAGATATGAGGGAAATAAAAGTGGCATGGGACAACTTACCAAACTCTAACATTTTTTTTCTTATTATTCGGCGTATTCTGCATATATCTGAAGTTTTTCTTCAGTCAGTGATTTTCCTTCGCTTTATTTAGCGCCCATTTTGTTGAAAAGCAAAAAGAAATTTAGTGTAAAATTGATCGGTCAGTTCCCTTATGAAAATTTTACGTACAATGTTTGAATCAATTATTGTTCAAACTTCGTCGGTTAATTTGTCATAGAGCGCGGCACTGGTAAATTCCAACCCAAAATTGATGTTTTGAGAATTTTTCCCTCAGTTACGAGTTTTCCTGTGCGTTGACGAGTAATGGAATAGTTTGATTTGCTCGAATAGAAAAAGAAGTTTGGTCAAAACTGTTCGGTGGCTCCCTCTATGAAAAGTTTGAACTATTTGTAGTTCAAACGCCGTCCGTTAATGGTGCGTAGAGTGCGACACTGGTCCATTCCAACCAAAACGTTTCAGGACCCATGGAGCGATGAGTGTTTCGATCTCAGGGTATCATCATATCGTTCTATTTTTTCGTTGTCAGGATGATGGGTAGAAAAGCGAAACGATACTGATGTACAGTAAGAGTGACGTTTGCGAATTGATTGCTGCAAGAGGCAAAGAATTTTCTGTACTTTGACCAATAAGGATCATAAATCCAATATTCTTGGCTCAATGTCGAAGCCATCAGCATGTATCTTCCGGTTCTCCTCGAAACTCTGACTCGGCATCTATATATATATGCTATTGTCGACTGTTTTATACCTGGTCAATCAGATATCGATCTTTGAAATATCATCGTACCCTTCAACTGCTTATCAGTCGATCAATTAGTGGGATGATCTTGCTGAGTTGGGTGCACCGTATCATTCACTGTTATGTATGAGTACTTTTACGAGGTATGAGGTATGAATTTAATACAAACGGTTCAAAGTGGATAAGGTGAGCCAGCTTCTCACCTGTCTAACGAAGCTGTTCGGATTATATTATAATTAATAGCTCGATGTCGAGTGAAATTGAAAATTGATAGTTCCACTAGCATTGATTAAAATTCAACATACAAAACCAAATGTATTTTCAGATTTTGAATCATTCAAAATGTCTCTTTCACAATAAAATTAAACACAACGAAACTATTGACTCGTCAGATATTTTTTATTTTCAGTACTTAATTTTTATTATATCAAAAATTTGTTTTATCTCATTTAAAATTGAAGCCGTATAGCATTGCTGAAACTTGGCAATATTTTACTATAAATTATGCATAAGTTTTTGTATAAAAACATGAATAATGAAACGGATACTCCCGCTACATGCATTTGGTGCAATTATTTTTGATATTTAATATTAAATGTAATAATGAAACAAAATATTTATATACTGCTGATCGAGTGTTCGCCGAAATATCTCACTGCGGATTATCTAAAATAATTTGCCATGTCATAGCCAATCGTTTTTTTTTTTCTTTTTTTCAAAAATAGAACGTCGTCAATGTCCTTCATTTGCGAGAATTGACTTTGGACCACTGGAATTGCTTCTGTCGCGCCAACAAAAGATGGAATAATTTCTTCGTTTCTTTTTTTTTTCGTTCATCTTTGTGCGAAGCTGCGCAACGTTCAGGTATATCGCGTAGGCCGCTGGGTCCGACATATCGTATATTCGCCATACCCAAAGCCGTAAGAGGAACTTTGTATTTCGTAGGCGGATGACAAACAAATTGATTTGTGGCCGGATCACGATACGATACCGCATGGATAAAGGGTATATCGCCGACGCCGATGCCGATCCCGACGACGCAACGTTATCCACTATAACTCCGAGAGAGACTGGTTCTACCTCTTTGGTACCATCTCGGACTCGTGTGCACAAACTCGCTTCGATGTTTTTCTTCGTCCCCTGTATGAGAGGAAGAGAGACAGCGATATATTATACGTGTTAGTATGAATGGAAAAAAAGGATGCTCGACATCCTAGCGCACGTCGTCCGTCATATATAAAGGACACGCGGAAAGCCTGTTGTCTTCTTCTCGAGGGCCTCTCCTTCGGTCTACCTTTTTCCTCACACTATTTTTCTCTTCCTCTCTGTCTCTCTCTCTCTCTCTCTCTCTCTCGTAACACCAGGGAAGTTTTTCCTACTTTTCTGCCATTCATATTTCTATTTATATAATATTTTTTTACGACATTTTTCGTGAATCACGTTGTCATTTTATGCGATTCACTAATCAGAGCTCAGTGCATGAATTTTTTTTTTAGCATTTTAGTGTATTAGCATTTTAATGTCTCGAGAGCCTCTCCTTCGGTCTACCTTTTTCCTCGCACTATTTTTCTCTTCCTCTCTCTCTCTCTCTCTCTCTCTCTCGTAACACCAGGGTAGTTTTTCCTACTTTTCTGCCATTCATATTTCTATTTATATAATATTTTTTTACGACATTTTTCGTGAATCACGTTGTCATTTTATGCGATTCACTAATCAGGTCTCAGTGTATGAATTTTTTTTTTTTTAGCATTTTAGTGTATTTTCTCTTTATTGCTTATTTCATGCTTTTTATGTTGTGCCCCAAAGTCGTCACTGGGTTATAAATAAAATTTAATCAATCAATCCCTGCCTCGACGATGCGAGAGAGAATGAATTTCTCCTCTTACTTTCGATGGATGGCTGACCTCGTTTTTTCTTTCTTTCACATCAGATTTTTTTTCTCTCTACTTCGTCTGTTCACCAAGTTCGATGCTTTTTTGCGTTCTGCTCCTGCCTTGTTTTCGTACTTTTACCCCGGCATATGTGGGATGACTGATATTCATGGGCTGTCAATTCAATGAGCTATTCCCTTATCAGATAAAATATGCATTAGATTGATCGATTGGACACTATTTGTGTGTCCTTCAAGCCGATAGACCAGAATGTTCATCGGAGAAGAAAGTTATGACTTTCTTCTTCTTTCTATTATTAATATTTTTACGTAAAAATATTTTACAAACTGCTGTGATACATTGAAAATAATTTTTTTTTAAATCCATTTGCACCTTTTTCTTACTTTTTAATTTGAAAGCTGCACATTTTTTGCTGTTGAATATTTCTTCAAAACTCGTCTAGTCTTACCAAATTTGATAGCCAAACAGTCTTTGACGTTATTAGCTCGTGTAAAAAAATCCCACACATATTTTCGACAAATTCGGAAATCAATAAAATCTCCATACTGGCATTTAATTCAACAATTATCATATGAAAGTGAGACGACTCAATGCTTAACTTTAAGGTTATTTATGCAGAATTTATGCGAACCCTCAAACAATGGCGCTGCGGTCTTAGTGTGGTCGGTAAACCAATTGCACTGAATTTTTGGTTAAACGCTAACTGTTAATTCTTTATATGAAAACTCGAGCGAATAAACCGATTTTGAGCTAAACTTCGTTGTGATATCTCAGCTTAAATATACATGTAAATAAATAAATATATATATATATATTTGTATAGTATATATATATATGTACATATGTGGAAGAAAGAAAAAGCCTTAGGCGGTTCTCTGTGTATCCCAGTGTGTCGACAAATCGAGAGCCCGCGTCTTTATTCGAGAGAGTATAGCGAACGAAACGAAAGGAACTCGCTCGTTCATGGTTTCGAAGCAAGCGCTTCAGCGGCAGATCCGATCTTTGGAGCACACGGCGCGAGCGGTTCCACGATCGTTATGGCTCCATTCTACCTCATGCACACGAACATCTTCGATGGGCCCGCCACGAAGACGCCCGATCCCCTATTATATGCATGCCCAGCACAGCGTCGCGCATCGGCTACCTCTCGATTTGCAAATGGTCCTCCGCCTCTCCCCCCCCCCCACCCACCCACCGCCGCCCTCCTCCACCACCCCATATCTCAGCCGGGTTTCACAGAGGGCGCCTGGAACATTTCAAACGACCATTAGTCGTCGTGCAAGAATGACGCGACACCAATAAAGATCTGCACTAACATCGTCACGTTTTGTACTCCCTTTTATATTCTGTTCTCTTGGTCGATATGGCAACTATCACGTGTCATAACCGAACAATACGCGAAACTCTTTTATTCCCAGTTCATTATTGTACATAGAACGAGAGAATAATCAAATACTTACATTATTATAATACCTGACGTAACCCTAAAGGTTAAGACCCGAACTTTTAACCTTTTAACCCCATTTGACCTTTGCATGAGAGGAGAGACTGATATTGAAAAAGGCAACTGGTCAAGATGAATTTTAGGCACCGAATGGTACTCTGAATGGTCAAATTTTCATATTGTCCTTTAATTGCATTTATTCAGACAGATAAAGACTTTTTGAGGTTCGTGCATCGATTGCTCGACATTCCAATAAATACTTGGGGATGATACAAATTTTTATTTATAGTGCGTGGGCAATTATTAAGTAGATATATTTATAAACAACATTCAGATAGGACGAATTTAATGATTTTTACAAATTTCACTATTATTTATTACCAATTATTGCTCTTCCTCATTCTCGTTTTGCCACTTTGAAACATGCAAATGTTCATATGCATGTGAATTGAATAGATTATCCACTCTGATCAAAATCAATATTTTGTGGGTTGAATTGCGCGTTTGGAGCTTAGAACGTAGTTGCCAAAAGTGGACAAAAAAAATTCTAAAATTCTGATCCTGACATACTTCCTATCAATTGGCAATATTTTTACTCTAAAACAACTGATATCCGAACTCTAATCAACTAAAGTTCTCGAGAATTTATTCTTTATGAAAATATAGGGATGATTTTGGAAGACGTTCCAAAAGAAACTGAACATTCTTTCTGTCCGAGTCACCGTGAGTTTATCTAGGACTGGGAGTGTTTCAATAATTTCTCACCAATGTAATGCGAATCAGGGCGAGTCGTGAACAGGCTAGACATGAAAAATTAAATTACTAACCAGACGAATATATTTCCGCTATATCGTAACAATGAACCCTCTTGTTTCCCTTACGCTTATGCGTCCCTCGTAAAATAAATGTCTCACCATAAGCAGGATAGTTACAACACGAATCGGTGATGTTCTCGTAAATTTATTTCCGTAGCCAAGGAAGGGGAGATTTTTTTATTATTTTTTTGTTGTTGTTGTATACGCGTGAATCAGTCTGCTCGATGGTTTTATAGGTGGTAGGTATATGCTATATGTACCTACATGACACGTATAGGTATAATATAAGTATATAATAGAGTATAAGATGGTATATAGTTATAGGTATAATGTGTACGAGCGAAGTAAAAATCCAGGGACGGTGAGCTGAGGGCTTAATGGCGGTAAGGTTCGCGTGTTAAACATCGGTTATCTTTTCTTCGATCGCCAAGTTTTACGTTTGCCCCTGCGGCCCAACACTGTGCCCAACTGCACGCCGTTCGCGTGCTTCCCTCCACGCTTCATGCTTTCAGATCTTCATTGGAAAGAAACTCTGTCATGTCTGTTGTGTGTTCCCAGCAGAGAGAATGCTCCACATGCCCCGTTCCATCTGCCTCTATGCAATTTCTAATTATGTGTCCCATCACGACTTGTGTCCATTAGTCGAAAATAACAAACGAGAAACTATTAGCTTCTCGTTGGTTGGTTGAAAGATTTTCTATTATTAACATGAAATGTTTCGTTATCCAGGATCTCCATTCGGCGATACTATATCCACCCATCTTCTAACTTGTTTCTTACCTGCTCCTTTGACACTCGTCATATTGATCTTCTTTAACAAAGATTAAATTTCGGCGATACCATCCGTTCCTCTTCTACCATATTTTTTATTTGCTCCTTTGGCACTCATTTAGATCTTCTTTAATAAAGAATTCAGCAGATTTGAATTTTAATAGATACTATCCACCACTCGTCTAATTTGTTTCTCGCTTACTCCTTTGTCACTCATCGATTTTCTTTAATAAAGAATTCAGCAGATTTGAATTTTAATAGATACTATCCACCACTCGTCTAATTTGTTTCTTGCTTACTCCTTTGGCACTCATGGATTTTCTTTAATAAAGAATTCAGCAGGTTTCGGCGATACTATTCATCGCAATTCTTCTTTCTTATTTGCCTTGTTGGTGCCTCCAGACTTTCTGTAATAAAAATTTCAGCAGATTTTTTTGTCACCAAAGCAAGAAGATAAGGAAAGCTCGGTGAAATCAGCCTTCATCGAAGAAACTTGTGCATTTCTGTTTCAGCACTACACAGCCAAGTCCATATATATATATATTCAAAAACATTCGTCCATGAATTTCTTTTGAAACTGATAATCAGAAGCTCTTTGAACACACGAGGGAAATTGGTTCAGCTGTCAAAGGATTATAAAAAAGGAAAAGCTCCGTCACAACGTGAACCTAGAAGCTTTCATATAGTCTCAAGTGAGATCGAATATTCAAAACTAGTTGAACCCTAAACCGTTGGAGTATTTTTTTTTTATCATGAAACGGCCGAAGTCCACACTATCTAACTGGTCCAGAGGACCTTTTGATTTCCATGATAAATACATCGTCTCGACTTTTGGCCACCAGAAATAAAGTGGCTTCTAACGTTGGAGGGTGTTGGTGAAAATTGGAAAGGCGAAACGGCGGTTATGGGCTTATCAAAGAAGCGAGATTCAGTTGTCCCTGTAGGCCTGGGGTATGGTAGACTTGGCTCGCTGCTCTAGCAAGCGTTATAAAAGTATATACCGCCTTGGGCTTTACTTTCCTCCTGTACTTGAGCTCTTCCCGTTCTATCCGTCTCACTCACCATTCGGCTTTGTTCATTCTATAATGAATTCAGTAAGTTTTGTCGAGGGTGGTAGTTTCCTGCCGGCACCCTCGAAATTGGCACATAACGCTGGCCTGACTCCCCCGAGCCCGTTCGGGAGTCTGAGGTAGGGTCGCGCAATGGGAGAGGAGAGAGGCCAATTTATGGACTGACGCTTCCTTTATGACGAGGTACACACCACCCCACCTCGACTTTAGCTCCCTGGCTCACTCGCTCACTCGGTTTGCGACTAAATTTTAGACCGTGACTCACCGTTGAGCAACGCATAACACGCCACAGGCTTTGGACTTGCATTACCTTCGTACACGAATAAATTTCAGCTTTCCATCCCTCCTTCCTGCTGGTATTCACCGCTCTGACTTTTCCATCCCCCTTCTCGCTCTCTCATTCGGTGAATACACTGTTTCGGCATTATATATCTCAAAGTTTTTCATTATTTTTCTCTTCCGCTCGGAACTTGGCTCGTCAAAACTATTTCGTTTGCTCAACTCAACAGATCGGCAAACTCGAAGAGGAAAACCTCTCCCGTCGTATTCGACTCTCACTGTATACATCATCGACTCTATAATTGTGGTTATGCACATAATTAAAGTTACACCCTAGCAATATCGCATCCTGCCAACCTGCTCGTATACGATGGGCAGTTTCGAATTGATCGTGCAACATCTACGTAGTTTATTGCCGACTACCAGATTCTATAAATGTACTGAAGACAATGATGGTCGAACCTATGCAGGACCAAACGATGGCAGTCCAGTTTATGTATGTCTCTTAATGGGAATTTACCAGTTCACGGCAAGGGACAGATCACATCAGCTGGTCCCTTCTGCACAATGTGCACAAGGGTCGACCAACAAATTGCCCATGCCACCAATTTATCGTGAAATAGTTTATCTATATAGTACAGTAGGAAAAAACAGAGAAGAGGCCTTTCCTGACCGTTCAACCGAGATCATAACCCAGTATGTTATGCAGATAACATATAAATCGTACTTCAGCCATGATGACTACAGGTGGATGGGATAGGTCCTTGTATATTTGAACATGTCTGCCGGATATATGGCGTATGAGAACTGCGAGAAAATAATTTTTCATTACTTTGCTCATCCATAATCGGAGTTGGTTGAAAGACTAGCCCTGCAGCCACGAAGCTGTGGGTTGATAAGACAACTTGTATCAGTCCCAGATACAGTATATGTTTTTTATATTTTAACAAGACTAAGTTTTGTGGCTGCCAAACCCTGCAGATAACCAAATTCATTTTGTACGTATGTGCACGAATAGTTGTAGCCTATCACGACAAAATAAGCCAACAATTCCATTACCACAATGTGGGGACCAACAAATTGCCCATGCCAAACAGTTATCGTCGAATAGTTTATCTATATAGTGCAGTAGGAAAAAATGGAGAAGAGGCCTTTTCTGAGCGTTCAACCGAGATCATAACCCAGTATGTTATGCAGGTAACATATAAATCGTACTTCAGCCATGATGACTACAGGTGGATGGGATAGGTCCTTGTATATTTGAACATGTCTGCCGGATATATGGCGTATGAGAACTGCGAGAAAATAATTTTTCATTACTTTGCTCATCCATAATCGGAGTTGGTTGAAAGACTAGCCCTGCAGCCACGAAGCTATGGGTTGATAAGACAACTTGTATCAGTCCCAGATACAGTATATGTTTTTTATATTTTAACAAGACTAAGTTTTGTGGCTGCCAAACCCTGCAGATAACCAAATTCATTTTGTATGTATGTGCACGAATAGTTGTAGCCTATCACGACAAAATAAGCCAACAATTCCATTACCACAATGTGGGGACCAACAAATTGCCCATGCCAAACAGTTATCGTCGAATAGTTTATCTATATAGTGCAGTAGGAAAAAATGGAGAAGAGGCCTTTTCTGAGCGTTCAACCGAGATCATAACCCAGTATGTTATGCAGGTAACATATAAATCGTACTTCAGCCATGATGACTACAGGTGGATGGGATAGGTCCTTGTATATTTGAACATGTCTGCCGGATATATGGCGTATGAGAACTGCGAGAAAATAATTTTTCATTACTTTGCTCATCCATAATCGGAGTTGGTTGAAAGACTAGCCCTGCAGCCACGAAGCTATGGGTTGATAAGACAACTTGTATCAGTCCCAGATACAGTATATGTTTTTTATATTTTAACAAGACTAAGTTTTGTGGCTGCCAAACCCTGCAGATAACCAAATTCATTTTGTATGTATGTGCACGAATAGTTGTAGCCTATCACGACAAAATAAGCCAACAATTCCATTACCACAATGTGGGGACCAACAAATTGCCCATGCCAAACAGTTATCGTCGAATAGTTTATCTATATAGTGCAGTAGGAAAAAATGGAGAAGAGGCCTTTTCTGAGCGTTCAACCGAGATCATAACCCAGTATGTTATGCAGGTAACATATAAATCGTACTTCAGCCATGATGACTACAGGTGGATGGGATAGGTCCTTGTATATTTGAACATGTCTGCCGGATATATGGCGTATGAGAACTGCGAGAAAATAATTTTTCATTACTTTGCTCATCCATAATCGGAGTTGGTTGAAAGACTAGCCCTGCAGCCACGAAGCTATGGGTTGATAAGACAACTTGTATCAGTCCCAGATACAGTATATGTTTTTTATATTTTAACAAGACTAAGTTTTGTGGCTGCCAAACCCTGCAGATAACCAAATTCATTTTGTATGTATGTGCACGAATAGTTGTAGCCTATCACGACAAAATAAGCCAACAATTCCATTACCACAATGTGGGGACCAACAAATTGCCCATGCCAAACAGTTATCGTCGAATAGTTTATCTATATAGTGCAGTAGGAAAAAATGGAGAAGAGGCCTTTTCTGAGCGTTCAACCGAGATCATAACCCAGTATGTTATGCAGGTAACATATAAATCGTACTTCAGCCATGATGACTACAGGTGGATGGGATAGGTCCTTGTATATTTGAACATGTCTGCCGGATATATGGCGTATGAGAACTGCGAGAAAATAATTTTTCATTACTTTGCTCATCCATAATCGGAGTTGGTTGAAAGACTAGCCCTGCAGCCACGAAGCTATAGGTTGATAAGACAACTTGTATCAGTCCCAGATACAGTATATGTTTTTTATATTGTAACAAGACTAAGTTTTGTCGTGTAGCCTATCACGACAAAATAAGCCAACAATTACATTGCCACAACGTGCAGACCAACAAATTGCCCATGCCAAACAGTTATCGTCGAATAGTTTATCTATATAGTACAGTAGGAAAAAATGGAGAAGAGGCCTTTTCTGAGCGTTCAACCGAGATCATAACCCAGTATGTTATGCAGGTAACATATAAATCGTACTTCAGCCATGATGACTACAGGTGGATGGGATAGGTCCTTGTATATTTGAACAAGTCTGCCGGATATATGGCGTATGAGAACTGCGAGAAAAGTAATTTCCATTAATTGCTTGACCGTTAATCGAAGTTGGTTGAAAGACCAGCCGTGGAACATCGGAGTCGCGCCGCATTGGTAGCACAAAACGTGTATCAGTACCAGGTACAATCTCGTACTGGGGTACGAGTGTCGAGTGTGTTTAACTCCAGCGCGCATGTGCACGGTTGGCTATTCTTTTTATTACAGGGCGAGAGTGAGTTTCTCACGTTAATAACGCGTCGGAGCTAAGAAAAGAGCGCGTATTCCTTTAGCGTGTAGCAATCATAACTGTAACCCAACGGGGAACTTAGTCGAGAAACCAGAGGCTCGCCGGCAAGCTCATTTTGCTACGGTGTGTTAGCTGTGGCTTCTTCATCAATAGACCCGTGCCATATATTCATCGGAGGCGTTACCACTCGAAGATATGGCATTGGTTTCTGTTGCGAGCTTCGACTATCCATTGCGCTTTAAGCCTTCATCTTGAGATAGTCGATGCCGCATATATTCTATCTTCATCGCAAATGAATTTACGATGCACAGCTCTCTCGTAGCTCACACGAGGAACGAATCTCTCGTGTATCCAGCAACGATATTCCGCAAATCTTGTTACCGGTGCGATATAATAGTGACGAGATTTTCTCAACGCCGCGATAGACCTTCTCCTGCACGATGTCTTCTCCCCCCGGTCTCCATCAGACAAATTCCAAACCGTAAACTCTTGTTTCATCAGCATCCAATATACGTTTGCCGCTATGTTGATGCATTAATTCGCGAATGGTACACGTTTATAATTGCGAATGCAGGAGATGACTGTAATGAGATTTCGACTTTCTGAGACTTGGCAGAGAGCTGTCGTTGTGTAATCTCGTTGTAACGCCAGTCATCTCTATAGCTATAACATCGAGTACACCAAAGGCATCTCTGATATTTATATATTGACTCTTGACATAAAATCTTCGTTCTTTCGAATTCTCAGTTCACGCACATCTATAGTTATAACATCGAGTACACCAAAGGCATCTCTAATATTTATATATTGACTCTTGACATAAAATCTTCATTCTTTCGAATTCTCAGCTCACGCACAATAATCAACAATCGTCTTCTTTTATTTCCATAAATTTCTTGTCATCTCTCATCGATATTATGATAATACAACCTCTTGTATATTATCTGTCTTATGTACACGTATTATACGTACTCATACCCAATCCAATCTGTTATCTTCGTCGAACCAAAGACGACGTCCCTCTGAGACGAGAGACAACCATTCAATTACAATAATAACGTCGATGGACAATGAGCCCCATGACTTGAAAGGCATAGCAGGTGAGCAAGGGAGAATACTCTACTGGCAACTCGGACGCCTTGAAGAGCTCGAAGACTACGCGACGAGAGTGTGAATAACCGCGGAACGCGGAGCGAATGTGCCAACTGTGTGCAAGTGCTGAATGGGGCGAGATGGGGAGGGGGGGGAGGGTGCTTTGAGGAGAGACGGGAAGTGGATTGTAAGGACTGGTGTATGTAGGGAATGGACATCGTGAGCCGTAAGGTATATTATGATGAGCTCTCAGCCTGGCCGATAAGACAAGATACGAGAGAGCGTGTGAGGAAACTAAAGAGTCATGAGAGAGATACAGAATGGTGCGAGAGGGAATCTCGTGTGGGGTTTCTTCAGAACGAGATATTACGACGGTAAAGGGACGCAACGTGAGAGGGTTAGCTCTCTCTCTCTTTCTCTCTCTCTCTCTCTCTATATATATATATATATATATATATATATATATATATATATACAGAGCGAGAGACTGGCGATAATACATAAGCAATATAAGAAGAAACGAGTCAACGTTTTCTCGTGGTTAGGTCGATGCTTCTCTCGGTCTTGGGGGATTATATACGAGGGCTCAGCGCGACAATACGTTTCACAGATCACTATCGGACCACTATTGTCGACCATTAAAAAATACCTCCTTAACGTTTATTCGGCAAATAAATCTCTTAAGGCGTGGAATGCTCCATGGTACTCTCTCTCATTTCTTATACCGTAGTGGTTGTCACAAGTTGGCTTCTTTCACCCACCCTCGTTTGTATGGTTGAGTTTCTTTACCCTTCGAGACCTACATCTCGTATCATTCTGCTTGATACACGCATACTGTCTCTCTCCCCGTCTCTCCACAGGTTCCGAAATGTATCTGCCAAAAAAAATGTATTTCCTCGGGAACGAAACGATCGAAATGAAACGATGTGATATCTTAATGGTATCATCGTTATAGCGATGAGACCTTCTACAGTATACTAATTGGGGGATGAATTGAAAAATCTTGCGACTCCGAGTCGGATCGATTTTGCTGGAAATCGATGAATATCGGTGCCATTGGATCATGAGATGGACTTTTTTTTTTTTTTGATCGATATGACATGATCCAGCGCATAAAATTTTACGAGGTGGAATAAACTTGGTATAATAATCTTAATAACCGTGAGAGAGGCTACGTCCATTATTATAACGCTCAATATTTCAAAGAGGAGAGTACAGATACGAGAAAGTATGAAGCGAAGAGCAGGACAATCTTCGCGCTGAGGTTCGCCTTCCTACACGCATACACTTTACTGATAATTCGCGCCCACCTATAATGACACAAGTTGTCTGTCTTCTCTCTCATTGGCGACGAGCAAAAATTCACCTTTGCACACACGTAAGAGCATTGAATCCAGCATGGTCATTGCGAGAGATACTCGCTGCACCGTTGAGTTCACGAGACGGGACGTGAAACGTGTCTTTTCCTGGAGGCGCGAAGCTTGTCCTCGAGAGTGCAAAGATTTTGTCAGCTGCGATTGTCCTGCTCTCTCTCGAGCTCTCCCTGGCCCTTTCTTCCTTTTTACCTTCCTCTTTGTTGGGCAGATTTCAAACAACGAGGGAAGTCCAAGATTCGAGCACTGGCTGTTCACAATACTGGTGAGTGTACGTGCAGATAACAGTGAAACAGTGAAGGAAGTCCAATCGAAAAGGGTGAGTAGGTACGAGGATTTTAGCTCTCACCGCCTACGACGTACGAACATCCGAGACTTTCCGAAAGACATATATATGACAAGATATCTATGCATTTAAATACAATATTGCTATGATTCATCCGACAATAATCATCGGATCAAGGTATCAATTATCATCACAATGATGATTCCCCCGGAGTAGGAAAAATAACCGTGCAGTTTCATGTGATTGGAGAAGAAAAAAAAGACAAAAATCGAAGTAGTTATCGTCGGAGATTACTATGATGTAACAAATGATGATTGTAAAAAGAAGAAACCCTAGAAAAATATCGCTAATATCGTCGGAATATATTATTGAAAGCTACTGTGAGGAGGAAAAATGCAACAACTTGGCAGTTATTTATAAAAATTCTTCTTTAACTACTTTAATATATTTCCCATTAATTCTCGCCCTCTCGTGCGTCAGAGACCTTGATAAAATTTGCAGGTTTTACCATGTGTGTTAGTTTGCGTCTCTTCACCAATGTCCCGAGACCTGTCATTAATTAAATTATATATTTTGTAATGAGCTTCTCACCTCCTCTCAGAAGCGATTATTGTGGCACACGAGGAGAGTGTGTTCCATCAATGCAAGACAGATATTGCGGACACATTGTTAGGTCTTGCCATATGCGTTGTTTGCTGATGTTCGTTATATTATGCCTCTGGGGAAAGAGGAACTTTGGACTCCCGAGGGTAATGAGTCTCTTGCCACCAGAAATTACGATTGTCCGCACCCACGAAATGATTATCATTTCGCAGCGAGTTCGTGCAATAGGTGGAGGCTTACTACTGGATGCATACCGTATATATACAATACGAAACGCAAATTCAGTATGGCGAATGAATAAGTCAACTCACTAGCCACGAATGCCAGTCATCGTCGATAATGACATTACTCACTTTGGAGCTCCTACCGCATATATAAATATATATATTCGTTTCTTATGCCCTGCGCGCTACGCGCAATCGATATCGCGTTGCTGCTCATATGTACGCACGCAATCACGTGTTGTACATCACTTTGTTGATAAAGACGCAAAAAAAAAGAAAAGAAAAATCAAACGACGAAATTTGCTGCACCGAACGTGTTGAATTTCGTGGACTTGGGCAGATAATTGGCGGCGTACAAAAGTTTCCTCCGAATAGTTGGGCTCAGTCTGCAAAATTATAATTAACTTTAACGAGGCATTATCGTGACTTAAGCAGGACGCGTGATGTCAAATCGTTTCGAGGAAACTGTCACAGCTGATCGTCAGAAGTAAAACGAATGCATTTATTAACCTTTCTGCACACACGCCTTTCCTTTTTTTCATTTTCCTTTTCATGGATGGAACTACCAAAATTTGTTTAGTAAATAATTAACTTGTTCAAAAATTGCTCGGTCCACGCTGTTATTTTTGCTTTTGAGGATCAACCTCACCGTCAAACGCGATCACGAAAGAATTAAAACAGTAACACTATTTGCGGTTTTTGTGGCAGCCGGCTAGGTTGAACCGTGGATTAAAATTATTATTTTCCTCCCAACCTCAATATTTTCAACGGGTTTTTCTCAGCGATTTATTAATAAATAAAACATCAACTGCTGGCTATCAATGCAGAATCACAGCACGCATATCGTCAAAAAACTTTCATTAAATTTCATTCCGCCATCCTCGAGAAAAATATGTTGAAATTTTTCAGGCTATAAAATATGCAGATTAACGCCAATTGTTGAACAATTGCCATTGGTAGTACGGTGAAAAAAATATTTTCAACAAATAATACTTTACTCTGAGCCTGTCCCAGGCTAAAAAAATTTACAATACCGGGCAAAGTCTATACGAGTGTTAAGAGAATTTTTCTCAATTTTTACCCAATATATGATATAGGGTGTTGCGCTAATTAATGGATAAGTACTGCAGACAATTTCTTGAGAAATAATTCACCGGGTAATTTGTTAGGATCGATGCTCGTTAAAAACTAATAAGAGGCGGAAAGCAGCTGGAAAATATTGATCGGTAAACGCTACTTTTTGAATCTATGCAACGTGTCGACGAAGCGTCGATTCTTCATCTATATTTGCCGGACATTTTGCTGAGCTAGAACTTAGAATTTCAAGCACACACACACACAAATTCATAAAACACACAGCGTACAGCGATGGAGTCAAGATGAGAGAGCTGTGCGAAGAAGTGTGCGCGAGTGCTTTCGAGCTAAATGCCCCAGCGCACAGAATACAGAGAGCGTCGACAATCCTCGTAATTGCAGCGATAATTCTCGCGCGTGAACATGTGGCGCCGTGTCACTTGCCCCTTAATCCTCTCGTTACCCGACGACTCAACGGCAGTCACCGTCACTATGGTTTGCACTCTCACTACTGGGAGGGGAGGAGATTGTGTGTAGGCTTTTCCCATCCATTCCTGGGGGGTCGAGTGATGGCAGACGGGGGGTGGTTTGGGGGTGGTGGGGTGGGGGGGGGGGGGGGTAGAGCTCGCAAATACCAAAAGAGTTATTGGAGAGGTCACGCTTGAGCTTCTATCGATTTTCCATTAACGCTATACGGTGATTACATCATGTAACTGGCGTGAAAATGTCAAAACGGTCTGTAAGTGTTCCTGAGTTTCTGTGAGTGCCAGTGAGTGATTTGTTCGGTCAAGTACACGAGTGTCAGCAAGTGATTCGTTTGGTCAAGTGCACGAGTTTCTGTGAGTGCCAGTGAGTGATTTATTCGGTCAAGTACACGAGTGTCAGCAAGTGATTCGTTTGGTCAAGTGCACGAGTTTCTGTGAGTGCCAGTGAGTGATTTATTCGGTCAAGTACACGAGTGTCAGCAAGTGATTCGTTTGGTCAAGTGCACGAGTTTCTGTGAGTGCCAGTGAGTGATTTTTTCGGTCAAGTACACGAGTGTCAGCAAGTGATTTGTTTGGTCAAGTGCACGAGTTTCTGTGAGTGCCAGTGAGTGATTTGTTCGGTCAAGTACACGAGTGTCAGCAAGTGATTCGTTTGGTCAAGTGCACGAGTTTCTGTGAGTGCCAGTGAGTGATTTGTTCGGTCAAGTACACGAGTGTCAGCAAGTGATTTGTTTGGTCAAGTGCGCGAGTGTCTGTGAGTGATTGTTTCGATTGAGTGCACGAGTGTCTGCGAGTGATTATTTCGGTTGAGTGCACGAGTATTCAAGTTCAAGTCCAAGTGTCTGTACGAGTGTTAGTAAAGTTAGTGAGGCATTTTAAAAGTCACGGTATGATTAACTGCAGTAAGTTGACGTGTGATTGACTTTTCAATTTTTTTTGTCTGTGAGTGTTTGCCAGTATCTGCGATAATCGATATAAATTCCTATGCTTGAGTGCAGCCGATGTGATGGCCAAAAACACAAATCTGTAACTCAGTATAATCTAGAAAAAAAAATTGAACAAAGAAATCCGCACGGATCAGTACAATATTTGACAATTGAAAATTCTCTCATCAGCATTATCACGATTCGCAAAATTTTATTTATTTTCAAAACTGTCTGTACTTGGCTTTGTCACTGTTCGAGAGACACATAGTCCTTTAATATTTCATTCTACGTGTACAATGTATAGGTACAAAGAGATATCTTTTCACGCGCTTGCATGTCATATACCTTCTCATATTCTTATTCACCCAATGACTCATCGACTCTCTTGAGTGGACAAAGCACAAATCTTATTAGATAACTACCATTATATATTGATAATGTTCGTGGTGCCGTGTCTTAAATTCTTCATGCTTATACATATATATCTATGTTCATGTATCTCATACATGTGCCCGAGCATGACAGTTCAATATTTTTACCATTGTATTGCACACGTGAGTGCCTTATGTAGCTACTATACTATATACTTCGGTATATACTCTGTGTATATATATGTATATATATATACCTAGCCCGAAGCACATGGACCACAGCTATTTACGATACGTTACAGGTGTTTAATGACGCTTTTATAGATCTATTTTTACCTTGGCAGATTTGTATTGCAGACAAGAAGGGATTCCACGAATATAAAAAAATTACGTCCCATTTATCGAATCATGTGATGATCGAATGATTTTTTTTTTTTTTATTACCAGTGCAAAAATGTCAAAGAATATTAAAATTGTTCACTAGAAAAATATATAAATGCGATTGAGCGTAGGAATAATCAGCATTAAAGTGTAAACATCATCATTATCAAGGCGCAGTCTCCTTAAATAGAGAAAAAAATCGTCAAGATAAATAAGTTTAACGCGTGTGGTTATCAAATTGATCATTACCGAGGTCGACGAGCTCGGTTAAAAATTATCTAAAACTAAAATATAATATAACACGCTGCCATATATACTACGAGAGACGAGAGTGTCCTCCGTGTATAGATCCTGCGAGATTTGTCTCGATATCTACACGATTCGAAATATTAGTTTGGCGTGTATCCCGACCATTAAGATATCAGTCAGGGTCGATGTAGCCGACCATACGCGTATCTCGTTTGGTCATTGCAGAAACGACGAGAGAGACTCGATTCCGATGCAAATTATACGGCGCTCAACGAACGGATCTCAATCGAGATATTACATTTTGTATCGCGAGAGCTCGCCTATCTACATATACGGGGTGTTCCCCTTCAACGCTTAAAATTATTTTTCACGCTTAAAATTACTTGATAAGTTTGAAGAAAATTTGTGATTTTTCAGCGGAATGTTTTCAGTGGGGGCTGCAATATTTTACGTGATTTGCTCATTTTTAGCGGGGATTCAGATTTGAGGGTTACTTATTTGAATTAAATTGAAACTTCATATTATAATAAAGGCCCAGTTCGTGTAGAGTTGAATAGTATATAGCTGAGTGATGTAAAGCTGGACCGTGTAGAATTCTTTTGGGTGATTCGAGCAGTTATACCGTGCTGCGTAGCTTATGTAGAGTTGAGTCGGTGTCAAGCTGCATTTTATTGAAATTAGTAATGCCCAAAAAAATACAATTCCATTTTTTTATCCTTCAAATCCCAGCCAGGCTTATTGACCTACGAATTTTACAAAAATTGACTATTTCCCGAAAATATGCAATTCCATTTTTTTATCCTTCAAATCCCAGCCAGGCTTATTGACCTACGAATTTTACAAAAATTGACTATTTCCCAAAAATATGCAATTCCATTTTTTTATCCTTCAAATCCCAGCCAGGCTTATCCACCTACGAATTTTACAAAAATTGACTATTTCCCAAAAATATGCAATTCCATTTTTTTATCCTTCAAATCCCAGCCAGGCTTATTGACCTACGAATTTTACAAAAATTGACTATTTCCCAAAAATATGCAATTCCATTTTTTTATCCTTCAAATCCCAGCCAGGCTTATTGACCTACGAATCTTACAAAAATTGACTATTTCCCAAAAATATGCAATTCCATTTTTTTATCCTTCAAATCCCAGCCAGGCTTATTGACCTACAAATTTTACAAAACTTGACTCTTTCCCAAAAATATGCAATTCCATTTTTTTATCCTTCAAATCCCAGCCAGGCTTATTGACCTACAAATTTTACAAAACTTGACTCTTTCCCAAAAATATGCAATTCCATTTTTTTATCCTTCAAATCCCAGCCAGGCTTATTGACCTACAAATTTTACAAAACTTGACTCTTTCCCAAAAATATGCAATTCCATTTTTTTATCCTTCAAATCCCAGCCAGGCTTATTGACCTACAAATTTTACAAAACTTGACTCTTTCCCAAAAATATGCAATTCCATTTTTTTATCCTTCAAATCCCAGCCAGGCTTATTGACCTACGAATTTTACAAAAATTAACTATTTCCCAAAAATATGCGATTCCATTTTTTTATCCTTCAAATCCCAGCCAGGCTTATTGACCTACGAATTTTACAAAAATTGTCTATTTCCCAAAAATATGCAATTCCATTTTTTTATCCTTCACATCCCAGCCAGGCTTATTGACCTACAAATTTTACAAAAATTGACTATTTCCCAAAAATATGCAATTCCATTTTTTTATCCTTCAAATCCCAGCCAGGCTTATTGACCTACGAATTTTACAAAAATTGACTATTTCCCAAAAATATGCGATTCCATTTTTTTATCCTTCAAATCCCAGCCAGGCTTATTGACCTACGAACATTAAAAATTGCCAATGTGACGCCGCCACCTCTACGTAACTTCAGCCTTATAAAATCTCTTTTGTGTCACAGATAATTTTGAACTTAACCGTATACGGGATAATAAACATAGGAGATCCCGTATATGCACATAAGTACTCTGTTACAATCTTCTGTCATGCACCGCTTATAGGAACGATACCTAGAGGCGTCATGGGGCATATACTGGTTATCCGTTCGTGGTTTAGACTTGTCGGAGTCAGTTTATAATGTACATGCTGTTTTACTATAGCACTCTATATCATATACTGTGAGCATCAACCTGACAGATACAAGTGCCAAGTGTACTCAGCCATGTACGTGTATCCCTGCGTATGGATCCTCTGTGAGGCGAAGATATTGCTTTGTAATTTTGCCAACACCGTTATCTGCAAACTTGCAACTAGCCTATACCTGATGTTAAATATTACCGTATCCCTATATACAGACCTGTATATATATATATATATATATATTGATGGAATAAATTCAAAAGGGCGTACAAGCTATGTTTATACACAGCATAAACGTCCTTTTGCCAGTAAACTACATATATATGTATATATGTTTATGCTCACTTGAGGATGGTCCATGACATATATTGGTGGAATGTCATCCTGCATCCTTGCCACACGTTACATACCTCTTTTCTGCTTCCATACCCTATAGTCCTCTGTTCGATATGCTCTCTCTCTCTCTCTCTCTCTCTCTCATGAAAATACTCCAGAATACAAACCGTTTTACTTGGAAGACTCGATTATCTAGTAAATTTATTCGACGAACCTGGATCGAAATTCCGTATGATTTACAAAATTTCTCCAAATCATGGAACTTTTATGAAAACCCAGAATTCAAAACATTTTTCTGTTAGATAGAGTTGGCATATGAAACGGCAAGGAATTTAAAAAAATCATTAGATCGTCTCAGAAAAAATATTTTCTTCAGTTGGTTTGTTCCTAGCAAGTACTTCATTAATTTTGGCAGATTTTATAATATATATTTGCAAGACGGTTTCTTCAAAGTTACTTTTAAGCTAGAAGTCATTTTTAGGTTAAAAATAGTGGCATTTTATTTATTACTTTAAATTTATTTAAAATAAAATTGGTCATATCAACAGGACGCGTTTTTTTTATACGGTTTCTTCAACACCCACGCAAAGTCATGAATTGTATTCAGATTTTTTTGTAAAACATCTCAAGAGCATGAAATTGCGATTTTTTTTTTGCATTATTCAGGTATGAAAGTCAGTTTATTAATTTCTATAATGGATTTTCAAGTCGATGAAAACTCATATACAATATATACATCGATTTATAGGACGACTGAGCAAAACGTGTTTCAGTATATCGACTTGGATGTATCCTTAAGGCTCGCGTGATGATATTCCAATAAATTATTTGAGCGATGCTTTTGCCGCTATCGAAATTTTGCAGTCTGTCAGCGCTGGATGAGAGACAAGCGCGGGCGTCCATGGATTATCGTTTGTCGTGGCTCTCTGGTTGAGCAGTATCGGCCGCCGCGAGCTCAAAAGTCGTATCGTTTATCGTCCCGTCGTGCTGAGAGACATTACACGACGAAAAAATAAAAAAGAAAAAAAATTAGCAAGAGAGAAGATTAAGTGAGTGTATATTTTTGAAACGTTCCAATGTGATAGAAGCGGCGCGTTAACGACTGAATTCGATCAATGGCCTCGCCGTTTTTGAGCATCCACAAACCGGCTCGATGTCCTTATTTTACAAAATTCACATTTCTCATCTTGACATGATCTGTTTATACCCCCATGAAAAATAAATATATCCGAAATATAATAGTTTTCGTCACATTTGTAACGGAAATATATTATATAAAGTGAGTGAACCAGTGAGAGAACACTTTATGCTAAGTATACATAATAATTTTAACAAGGAGGTTCATTAAATTGGTGCATTCATCCTACATTGAATATATATTTCTTCCAGTATGGCCGAAAAATGATCTTGTGATTTTTATTTAGGTATGAACCGAAACATTTTTCTTATTTCATATCAATTATCAATCATATATCTCTCTCTCTCATCTTCCGCTATTTGGACCCCGATAGAAAAGAAAAATATCGATAAAAATATCCAATAAATAATACTTTTCGTTACTTGCATATAAAAAATATTATATCAAAATAATATATTAAAAATATATGTCATCTGTTCAATATATTTTGGTTATATTACAGGAGCATATTTCTTTGGATATCTTGATTCTTTGAATATAATTAACAAGAATCATCTTACCGCAGCACATTGATGATATCCATCATGTTTGCGAATATATATGATATAAAGTGAGTGGACTAGTGAATGAACACTTTAGGCTAAGTATACATAATAATTTTAACAAGGAGGTTCATTAAATTGGTGCATTCATCCTATATTGAATATATATTTCTTCTAATATGGCCGAAAAATGATCTTGTGATTTTTATTTACGTATGAACCGAAACATTTTTCTTATTTCATATGAATTATCAATCATATCTCTCTCTCATCTTCCGCTATTTGGACCCCGATGAAAAAGAAAAATATCGATAAAAATATCCAATAAATAATACTTTTCGTTACTTGCATATAAAAAATATTATATCAAAATAATATATTAAAAATATATGACATATGTTCAATATATTTTGGTTATATTACAGGAGCATATTTCTTTGGATATCTTGATTCTTTGGATATAATTAACAAGAATCATCTTACCGCAGCACATTGATGATATCCATCATGTTTGCGAATATATATGATATAAAGTGAGTGGACTAGTGAATGAACACTTTATGCTAAGTATACATAATAATTTTAACAAGGAGGTTCATTAAATTGGTGCATTCATCCTACATTGAATATATATTTCTTCCAGTATGGCCGAAAAATGATCTTGTGATTTTTATTTAGGTATGAACCGAAACATTTTTCTTATTTCATATCAATTATCAATCATATATCTCTCTCTCTCATCTTCCGCTATTTGGACCCCGATAGAAAAGAAAAATATCGATAAAAATATCCAATAAATAATACTTTTCGTTACTTGCATATAAAAAATATTATATCAAAATAATATATTAAAAATATATGTCATCTGTTCAACATATTTTGATTATATTACAGGAGCATATTTCTTTGGATATCGCGCCGATCGATGCCTCTGTACGGTATTAATTAGTGTGTTTCATGATGCATTCAATGAGGTGGAAATGATTCATCCCAGTAATAATTAACAAGAATCATCTTACCGCAGCACATTGATGATATCCATCATGTTTACGAATACGTTCCCCCATTACCGGAAATATTCAATGAATGACCCGAGTACACTCATCGACGAATCAGAGGAAACTGGGTAACAATGATTTCGTTATACTGATAAAATCGAATTCCATTGCAGGCTGATTTCCGAAATTTCGCACAAACTGTGTACGTCATTGTTCTGCCTGATCAATATGATTTAATTGGATTCCGACCTCACTATACGGAATAGAAATATGTATAGCTTCGTTGTATATATCCAAAACCACATGGATCTGTTGACTAATAGATCGGTAAAAATGCCTCATGCTGGATTTATTTCCAAAATTTTCGATCCATTTGATTGATTTTATTTAAATCTTCCATGTCGTAAAATGATATCTACCTATCTATCTTATATATGTATATATATATATATATATATATATATATATATATATAAAATAATAATATATATATATATAAAATAGCATGTCCTGGCTGACTGACTGATTCATCATCGCCCAGCCTCAACCCCTGGTCCTAGAAGTCAGTGCATTTTTTTATATCATAAAATATCGTTGACAATTCGTAAGAAAATATTTTTTGTCCATGAAGGAGAAAATTACAGAGACAGCCAAAGAGGATGAGAAATCGAGAGGGTGTGAAGCTATACATGCGCCTGAAAAAGTTAGCCTAAACGTACATTCGACACTTTCACACTTTTATTTCTCTGAAATTTCCGCGCGCGTTGCACGCCGGACTTTACGAGCGGTCAACGAAAGCATAGCCTTTTAGTTAATGCCGGTCATTGCATGCCCGTGACCGAATGCTCTTTTTCTCTCTTTCTCTCTCTCTCTCTCTTTCGCTCCCTTTCGAAATAAAAGATGAAGAGACTTTTGCCCGTCTCAGAATTATTGCCAGGACAGAAATGTTTTGCAGTACTATTACGTGTCGTTTCTTCTTGCTTTTTACTTGTTTTTGGCACTTGAACTTCCAGGAATATTCCACCCATAGCCGAGTGAAATGATTCCAGGCATTATTTTTTAGAGGTCCGTTTCAAGTTTAAAAATTTTTAAACAGTTTTTCTACCGTTTCAACCATCGTAAAGACAACTAATTTCGTCTTTCGACAACATATTAATCGAAAGCCAAATTAATTATATTATTTTGTTATTAAATAACATTTATTTTCAATCAAGCCATAATTTATTTAACGTAAAAAGAATTTAGAAATTGATTAATCGTTCTCTATAAATGATTGTGAATCGGAATAAATATTCATCAAATTGAACCAACTTTTGTTTTATCAACGTTATTTTTTCTCAGGGTACATTTTTTATAACTGACAATAGGGCTTCTTGCGCTTTGCTGCCATCAGCTGATCGATGCGATTTCCAATCTCGAAATTTTTCTGAAAAATCACGGCGGATAATTGAACAAAATTTCCTTCATCGATTCTAAAAATAATTACGTGACTCATTAGATATATTTTGATTTTATCTTTTTAGATAGATAGATTTTATCTTTGGATTATCTCGGATTTTTTTCTACTGCCATCAAGCTTTAAGCTTTGAGAAACGATATAGAACGAGTGGAGGAGACGAATAATAAAAGTATCAAACTCACGATGCAGCTCTTGACTTTCATGTCCGAGGGTACTTTTCAACATCGAGACTTCTCCAAGAACTCATCCTCTCGGCGAAAACGTCAAGAACTTTGATCCTGCCCCCCCCCCCCCCGCCCCGCCACTCTCTCTCGCTCTTTTCTCGACTCTTAAAAAGTCTCTCGTGCCCTAGTGAGTTGTCCACTTCATTCTCTTGTTTCTTCCTTCTAACAAGAATCCCACCCGGTATTAAGTGCGAGCGAGAGAGAACTGTATCGCCTCGAGTCTTTTATAATTCATGCTCCGGTGCTCCAGATTTCATCTAATCTATATGGACGGAATAACGCGCTACTGGGGTTCTTTTGCATCGAGCTGCTTCCTCGATCGGTGGTGAAGACATTTTACGTTTTAACAAAGTTGGGTCGACAAGGTGACGAGTTTTGAGCTTTTTCGGATATTTTCAGCAAACCCGGAACTGCATATACAGGCATACTAGTTGGTTATTATGGATTACGTTCTCAAAACCAGCTGTAAATAATCTATTTTATTGCTAACATTACGATGGTTTTTGTATTGAAGGATGAAAAAATTTAGTCGTTCGTAATGACCTTCAGCTTAGGGGTGTTTTAGGTAATTTCTAATCAAAATTATAATAAAATTATTATCATCGTAAACAATATAACAAAAATTCATAATCATCAGATCGAGTGTTAGTTTGTTTAAGTCTGAGCGAGCGAACTATATTGCCTCGAGTCTTTTATAATTTATGCTCCGGTGCTCCAGATTTCATCTAATCTATATGGACGGAATAACGCGCTACTGGGGATCTTTTGCATCGAGCTGCTTCCTCGATCAGTGGTGAAGACATTTTATGTTTTAACAAAGTTGGCTCGACAAGGTGACGAGTTTTGAGCTTTTTCGGATATTTTCAGCAAACCCGGAACTGCATATACAGGCATACTAGTTGGTTATTATGGATTACGTTCTCAAAACCAGCTGTAAATAATCTATTTTATTGCTAACATTACGATGGTTTTTGTATTGAAGGATGACAAAATTTAGTCGTTCGTAATGACCTTCAACTTAGGGGTGTTTTAGGTAATTTCTAATCAAAATTATAATAAAATGATTATCATCGTAAACAATATAACAAAAATTCATAATCATCAGATCGAGTGTTAGTTTGTTTAAGTCTGAGCGAGCGAACTATATTGCCTCGAGTCTTTTATAATTTATGCTCCGGTGCTCCAGATTTCATCTAATCTATATGGACGGAATAACGCGCTACTGGGGATCTTTTGCATCGAGCTGCTTCCTCGATCAGTGGTGAAGACATTTTATGTTTTAACAAAGTTGGCTCGACAAGGTGACGAATTTTGAGCTTTTTCGGATATTTTCAGCAAACCCTGAACCTTGATTGAGGGATGAAAAAATTATAAGCGCTAGTCATTCGTAATGACCTTCAGCTTAGGGGTGTTTTAGGTAATTTTTAATCAAAATTATAATAAAATTATTATCATCGTAAATAATATAACAAAAATTCATATTCATCAAACCCAATGTTTGTTTTTTGACGTACGAAAAATTTCATACGCGTGCCCGAGAGACAAGAATAAATATTGTAGAATTGATAATGAAGATATAAAAATCGCTCTCGATGTTGAAAAAAGTGGGAGAAGACACGTGGTTATCGCACCGTGGTCTGATCTTGGCCGAATGGATCCTATAAACATGAAAAAAAAAAACAGACACTAAAACTAAATATCCATTCGGCAAATAATATTAATAACTCTCAAAGTGTATATATATGTGTATGGCAATTCACTATATCCACGGGGTACGATGATACTTTATCGTGTATATATATATATACATATATATATATGTGTGTGTGTGTGTGCATGTGTGTATAAATGCATATGTGCATAATGGTAGAGAACCGGTTTGAACTTCGTGGCCACGAGAGAATTCTCTGTTTGGAAGTTTCGTATGAGTTCGTGGCTCGGGTGTATAGAATCATCATGAAGTTCACGTAGAAATAACAGAGACCGTGAGATTGAAGAAGCCACCACAGTAGCTCCCGAATGAACAAACGGAGATGTGAGAGGTGTCGAGAGATTGTTTAAGACGATCTGAGAAGTAAGATCGACAAAATTTCATACTTTACTTGCAAATGTTTCCAAAACAGTCCGATCAAGTATTTCCTACTTTCGTCCCTTCCCTTTATTTTGACTTTGAGAAGAGTCATCCTTACATCTGAATGGGCAATTCCAGCCCAAAACGAAAGTTCCATAACTCTCAGCTACTATAGAATTTGATCTCCATTTTTTTATATTTTTCTTACAATTCCAAAAAGCATAAAAATTTTTTTTTATAGATATTTTTGGCCAGTCACTCGATGATGATTTTTTGAAGAAAAAAATCCAAGAAAAGGAAGCTGGCCCTGAAAATTGTGATACGGAAAGCAGGATTTTTGTAATTTTTTTTTTCTCATTTTTAAATCGGGCGTAACTTTTTTTTATCACGAATTTTTTTTTTTTTTTTTTTCAAAATCATTAATAATTACCAACTTGATAAAAAAATTTACAAAAAAAACAGCACGCTTTTTAGGGTTGTATCGATGATAGAAAAAAATTAGGGGCTGAATCTCAGATATTGAGGTCGAGGACGTGCCTATTTGGCCTGAAATTACCTGTGTATGGAGCGTAAAACTGCATGGATTACAGCAGAGAGAAAGAGAGAGAGAGAGAGAGAGAGAGAGAGAGAGAGAGAGAGAGAGAGAGAGAGAGAGAGAGAGAGAGAGAGAGAGAGAGAGAGAGAGAGAGAGAGAGGGAGAGAGAGAGAGAGAGAGAGAGAGAGAGAGAGAGAGAGAGAGAGAGAGAGAGGGGGGGAGAGGGGGGAGAGAGAGAGAGAGAGAGAGGGGGGGGGGGTAGAGAGAGAGAGGGGGGGAGGGAGGGAGAGGGAGGGAGAGGGAGAAAGAGAGAGGGAGAAAGAGAGAGGGAGAAAGAGAGAGAGAGAGAGAGAGAGAGAGAGAGAGACACGGTGCGCATATACCCAACTTCACACCCTGACGCGCACGCGATTATATTATAACTCGGCAATAAAGCGCGGTCATGGGAATGTAGTGAGCGGCAAGGTTGCCTGGGGGTGAGGTTCGGGAGGGATGGCATTTGACGTTACGTGAGATAAGCAAGAGAGTGCGAGAGAGTAAAGCGCCAACTTTTCAAATTATTCCCGGGAGACCGCAAAATCTCATAAACATTGACAGTGGCCGACCGCAGGTAGTTATTGGGAGGGAAATTTGTTGGGTGTTTTCATCGTTCCCTCCAGCCTCAAAGGTTGACTGGGGTGGCTCTTATTCGTCTCGTTGCTCTCCCTCCCTCTCTCTCGCTCTCTCTCTCTCTCCCTTCCTCCCTCCCTCTCTCTCTCTCTCTCTCTCTCTCTCTCTCTCTCTCTCTCTCCCTCCCCCCTCCCTCCCCCTCTCTCTCTCTCTCACTTTTGCCATACCTAGCTGTACGGCTTAGCTATTCCGAATACCTGCGAATGAGCAAAAGTGGCAACAATCGTAGTAGCAGCAGAAGCATTCGTAGAAATAATAGTGGCCATAGTAGTGGTGCAAATCGTAGTGGAAGCAGAAATGGTATAGTAGAAAAAATCGTACCAGTAGTAAAAGTCGTCGCAGTAGTAAAAGTCGTCGCAGTAGCAAAAGTCGTCGCAGTAGCAAAAGTCGTCGCAGTAGTAGAAGTCGTCGCAGTAGTAGAAATCGTCGTAGTAGTAGAAATCGTCGTAGTAGTAGAAATCGTCGTAGTAGTCGAAATCGTCTTAGTAGTAATAATGGTAGTAAAAAAAGCGCAAAAAAATGATATTCTAATAGCATTGCTATTGAAGTACTAAAGTACTTAAAATCAGAGTGTACAAAGTCCGCCATATTGGGCTTAAAAATATTCCCATTGATATTTCGATAATTCCCGAAGAGCCTAAAAGACATCCACGTTTCCAGTCATATTGTTAAGTTTGCATCTTGTCACTGAAATGTGGGTTTAGAAATTTGCTCATTAAAAAAATTTACAATTTACGAATTTTTAGATTTATCGACCTTTTGACCCTAGATTTCCGTTAGAACTCGAAAATCGTGCTAAATGGCTGGAAATACTCCTATATTTTCGCTCTCAATGAAGTTTCGAAGTAGTAGCAGTTTTAGTAGAATTTACGCCAGTAGTAAAATTCATAGCAGTAGTCACTGTAGTACTAAAATCAGTAGTTAAATCGGTAAAAATCAATTATCAATTTTTTCGTTTAAAAAAAATTAATTACACCTCGAATGAAATTGGTGGAAGAATTTTTTTTGCGCACTCGGTATATTCTCGTCTCGTTCTGCCAAAATGAGGATGGAAATAAAAGAAAAATTGTGAATAAAGGTAGAGGAGAAACGAAGCAGTGGCATGAGGCTTTTTTTTACCTGGCTACATTTTTACGAACAATCAGCATTATTAAATCATAATCAAAGGCTCCCCATGGTGTAATGCAACATGCCGGTTTTCGTGTAGTCCACGATGGATAACCATAATATACTGTTTCTCTGGCATAACAAAAAAAAAAAAATGAAACCGCCTCCACCTACACGTGGTGCACGTAGGTATATATAAAAAAAAACGTACCTGTACGTTTTACCTGCAGCATATATAGCGCGTCTAAAACTATAAGGGCGTATGCGTGGTGTGAATGAGCATAAAATATACGCCCTTTTCATATTACGATATTTTACACGCGCATTCCACTTTTACGTCTTATCTTTGCGTGCCCATTCAGAATACACTTTTTTTTAGTGTTTATTATTATGCACTATACAGGATATGCCATGAATCATTTTTCTAGCCTTATTTATGCGTTTTACTGCAAAGATTTTTTTTTCTCATTTTCTTTGCCTCTACTTTTTTCATTTTTTTCGCTTCTGGCATTTTTTTTTTAGATTCACAGCATGCAATGTATTAATTTCTATGGCTGATTCACTGGACAGTACTCTGGATCGATGGAAGAACCGCACTTGTATTTTCAAATTTATTCGAAAATTCGCGCATCACGGCAGAATTCTCGTCCGATAATTGCTAATATCTCACACAGACAGAGAGAGAGAGAAAGAGAGAGAAAGAGAGAGAAGGGCGTATCATGAAAAATATACTAGGATGAAAATGCTCATCGAGGAAAAATTAAAAGTAAATATTTGCCGTTAGCGTGGGATGGACTGATGGAAAAAAATGCTTCATTCGCATTTCAATTTCGGATGATTTGAAAAATATTTTTTATTTTTATTTTTATTTTATTCTTTATTATAATTTTTTTGTGCTTTGATTGAATGATACTGCGTGCAATCGGATAGCCAAGACAGGAATATCGCTGAAAAAAACGTCATAGAGAAAGTGAGAAATGAGAGAAAAATATATATATATATATATATATTTTTTTTTACTCGACCGCGGTAAATCTACCGACGAATCGCGTGTGTATTTGCCAGCGGGGAATAGTAATTTCCTGGAGCACCGGCGAAATTGTGTTAACGGACGATTTCGAGGGAAATGATGTTACAGAGAGAAAGAGAGAGAGAGAGAAATGAGGAGAAGATTTAATGGCCGTTCGCTCGATGTTCTACCCGCCAACCGATTTCCACCTCCGGCAGATAAAGAGAGAGAGAGATGAATCCCCACGTCACATGAAAAATTTCAATTGCACCAAAGAGATATATTTGCTGTTATACTTGGCCAGCCTTCATTTTACAAAGGGCCGGAGGGCCAATGAAAAATATATACTTTGGTGCAATGAAAATGTACGATTCACGAGCTTTTTTCGAATGTTTTTTCTTCGTCTAATTTTTTATACTTCGACTATATCAAGCTTAATATCCTCAACATGCAAATAGACCTGACAGATTAGGTCTGTAACAAGCACAAATTTATTATGAAATTTGTCAAAAGATTGACAAATCCCTTGAATGAAAAGAGTCTGAAACGAGGGTGCAAGTTTTGTCGGATAAGGCTTGATATGAATAGAAAGACGAAGAGTCATTGTATATATATAGCCTCCCTTTTAAATTTCGATCTTTTAGGATTCAAATATAGACACCGATTACGACATAATGGACTGTACGACTACTGGTAATTGTGCGATGACTCGTATTTACCTTAGTTGACGTTTAACAATATTTCTAAACAAACAAAAAACGTATTTTCCACCCCTTTTTCGTTTTTTTTTATTCCTGACTTATAGACCATTGAAGAGGAAGGTAAATGCATGTAGTGACTTATGAGAAATTTAACTGAATTATGCTACAGTAATAGATAAGACGCGAGTTAAATAAAAAAATATCAAAGGCGTTATATTGAAAGTGGGAAAAGCGTGCAAGCATGACTTTTGACCTAAGTGTATTGGGGATTCAAATATAGACACCGATTACGACATAATGGACTGTACGACTACTGGTAATTGTGCGATGACTCGTATTTACCTTAGTTGACATTTAACGATATTTCTAAACAAACAAAAAACGTATTTTCCACCCCCTTTTTTGTTTTTTTTTATTCTGACTTATCGACTATTGAAGAGGAAGGTAAATGCATGTAGTGACTTATAAGAAATTTAACTGAATTATTCCACAGTAATAGATAAGACGCGAGTTAAATAAAAAAATAGCGATGGCGTTATATTGAAAGTGAGAAAAGCGTGCAAGCATGACTTTTGACCTAAGTGTATTGAGGTTGAGAAAAAATGTAGTAAACATTATTTTCTTTATTTTATTTTTTTCATTCTGACTTATACACTGTTGAAGAGGAAGATTAAATGCATGTCATAACTTATATGGATAATTGCTGAGTCTTGAGTTGAGTGAAAGGGCATATAGATAAGAATGCCCCCACCATAGGCGAAAATAATATCTCCAAGTTAATGAAAATATTAGAAACAATTTGGGTTTGACAAAATATTCATGGAGTCAATGAAAAAATTGACTGAATGAGCAAAAGTAACATATGCACATAAAATCTGATTTTGTTTTTTTTTTTTGCTCAATGCGCGCGAATTGTAAGCTGTCGAGAGACGTCAATGAGAGAAGTATCGTGATCTCTGAAAAATTCATATCCAGTGAATAAGAAATACAATAAAAGAAGATTTATAAATAAATTTTCAATAGCTCCGTATAATATGAAGTGCGAGTATTCCAACACGCGGTTACTAAATTTGCATGATCAAGAGACTCTTATTGATATGAAAAATAAATGTTGTTCACAGAAATAAGTGAAGATGTAACGAGATTAGAAAGGCTAAAATGCGTCACTGTATACATTTCATCTTGACATTAACGGCTAGCAAAAATACGAGAAGCTCATGAAGACAGAGAAAAATCCAACATGCCAAAAGTACCAATCCGTCACGCAATGCGTCATATTCTCATCCAATATGCGACACTAAGAGATTACAACGAACGACACATCATACGCATATATATATATATATAAAAACGACTGAATTTCAATAATCATTACGCCACTCACTCGCCAAGAAAAATATATATATATATATATATATATATATCATGTAATACATATTATATATTATGTTATATCGTCAACACATATTATAATTTAGGATATAAAATCGGCGAGCATTGAGTTATTTCGTGTGTTAACAATGGAAAAAAAAAAAATTTCATGCTGCTTTTTACTTCACATTCTCGTTCGTTTTATGACTGGATATACAAGAACTGGCTTGACAAGAAAAGAGAGTTCTGGTCAGTAATTTTTAGAGCTATGAGTACACTATACTTATATACCATAATTTATATACTACATGTATATATGGTATATAATATATATACATATTATACATATGTGTATATGTATTGCAGCCACAACGACGACGACGACGAAGATTAAAAGAGGGTCTCGACAAGACCAATATCGGGGCGAATAGATCATTTTGAAGAGTGCCCATCCTTCGTTCTTCTACCCTGCCTGTACTATGTACACATAATATATATATATATATATATATATATATATATATATATATACATATACATATATCCTCATTCCAATAGAGCGGAATAATATCTTATACCGGTAGCACGGTGAAGATAGGCCGCAAATTTGATTTTTATACTCACGTTTATAACTTCGTTATAATGTCTGGGATCCTTCGCGTCTTCGCACACGCTTTTTCTGCTTCCGTGTGCTTGTCTCGCCAATTCTCTTCCTACGTACATCCCTCGACCTGGCCTCTGCCATCTCTTTTACCCGTTCCTTTCAGTCTCATCCTGGAACATCCCTCGGGAACATGCGAGAGGGAATTGTCTGGATCAGTGTGTGTATATTTTTATATACTATATATATATATATATACTGTATATATATATACTATATGTATATATACATATATATGTATGTATGTATGTACGTATATGCATGATGAAGAAATGCATGTGAGGTCGACGACTCTGACAGGATGAGAGTGAGCTAAAAATGTGAGGTCATTGACCAAAGAGTCCTGTGAAAATAGAGAGATGGGCCCCCCTCGTTGCTCTGTGACCAGGACGAGATTAAAATTTTGCTGAATCATATCTGCCTCGTTTTTCTCAGTACAACAACCCATTAAGGATTTACCTTCAACAATTTCTCATTAGCGAAAATACCGATGACAAAGGATTGTCGATGTTTTTTTTTTGCATTCAATTGAATGGCAAAAAAAATATCCGAGAGAAAAGTGTAACAGGGTGAATTTCTCCCAAATTGTCAATTGACAAAATTATATAATTATTGCAACTCATGGCAGAGTATCACGAAAATTTACTAATGACCTGCGGCTCTTTAGTGGTTTTGACAGAAAAATGTGACAGTCTTGACTGCCAGAAACAAAGGAATTGCCAATTTCGTAAATACCCGATATATATTTTTAATAATTGTTACTCACAATAATACTTAAATTTCTACTAACTAAAACTAGTCGTGAAAAAAAAAAAAATGTTCGATAGCATTTCGAAGCACAATGGGTAAAATAATTCCCATCTATTAAGCTCCTAAGTCCAGTTTTTTTTTTACCCAGAACATTATACTCGAAGTAAATATTTCACTATCAATAGAAATGAGAAAATTTCATGCTATTATTGAGTATAAAAAAGAATTATAAAATTATAATTAAAATAATCATAATCAGAATGATGCACTAACAGAAAAATTGTTGAATCCTCAATATATGAAAAGTAAACAATCGTCAAAGGGTTAGCAGTGACAATAAAATTTAAAATAATGCAACTGACGATTCTGATCGAAGTTAAATTTCATCGTAACTCAGGTAATTCATACTTTATGCGAGATGAAATTGCTAGGAAATTCAGCCTTAAAGTTTTGCACAATTTTCTAAAAGATTTCTTGCCAAGGGAGATGCAGGGAAATTCAACTTTAGTTCTGTTTTGCTCGTTCGCTACAAATGATGATCGCTGGTGTTGGATGAGAAAACAAGAGTTGCGTGGGGAGGGGGTTGAGCAAAAGAGACGATGGCGAAAAGGGCGAGAGATATCTTTTTCAGCGACAAGGGGTCGGCAATGAGCTGAAAATGTAACATCCCCACTTAAGTTTTGCCCGGGCACAGAGACAGGAGAAACGACAGAGGGAGAATTTCGTGATGCCAGGAGCAACGAGAGTACGAGAGGGTGGAAGAGGGTTGAAATTTCATTCTTGCCGAGGAGGTGGCCGGGTGGGGCCTTTTAGCACACTGTACTCTCTCTCTTTCTCCCCCCCCCCCTCTCTCTCTCTTGCTCTTGCTCTCCGGCAAAACCAAGTTTACAAACGAACGAAAACTCGATTTAGACTCCCATGCATCATACGAGTGCCAACCCTCCATACAGAACGCTCTCGCCCGTTTCTAAACTCTCTCTTTTTTCTCCCCCTCTCCCTCTGCTCTTTCCATTCTTGCAGTAGTGGAGAACATTTTTATCATTTTTTCTTTTCCTTTCCCTTGGATCCCTCGTGTGCCTGAATCACAGTGGCAATGAGCTCTGTCTCGTGTAGAAGATGGTATACCTATAGGACATTCCATTATTATTTTTCTTTTATTTTGTTCTTTTCTTCAATTTAGTACATTTTAGATGTCGAGAAAATAAAATGTACAAATTTTCAGATAATTTTGATAGCTCGCTAAGCTGGTATTGTATAGACGAATGACTTTGAAGTAGATAAATTCATATCCGGAAAACTAATCACTGTAGGTTAGATGATTGTGAATCTATTTTATACAAGGTATAAGTAGAGTTTAAAAAAAAAGTAGTAAGAAAAATAAAAACAATTTTTACAGCGATTCTTTATAACTTTCGTGAACTAAAAATATGAAAATATATTCGCTAAGTAGAGATATTGAAAATAAGAGTAAGGGAGGATTTTGTTTGAAATGGTAAATTTAGAATTGGCGTGAAATATCTTATATGAGTCATTTTTTCTTTTCCTTTCCCTTGGATCCCTCGTGTGTCTGGATCACAGTGGCAATGGATGATAGTAGAGGATGGTATGCCTATAGGACATTCCATTATTATTTTTCTTTTATTTTGTTCTTTTCTTCAATTTAGTACATTTTAGATGTCGAGAAAATAAAATGTACAAATTTTCAGATAATTTTGATAGCTCGCTAAGCTGGTATTGTATAGACGAATGACTTGGAACTAGAGAAATTCATATCCGGAAAACTAATCGCTGTAGGTTAGATGATGGTGAATCTATTTTATACAAGGTATAAGTAGAGTTTAAAAAAAAAGTAGTAAGAAAAATAAAAACAATTTTTACAGCGATTCTTTATAACTTTCTTGAAATAAAAATATGAAAATATATTCGCTAAGTAGAGATATTAAAAATAACAGTAAGGGAGAGTTTTGTTTGAAATGGTAAAGTTAGAATTGGCGTGAAATATCTTATATGAGTCATTTTTTCTTTTCCTTTCCCTTGGATCCCTCGTGTGCCTGGATCACAGTGGCAATGGATGATAGTAGAGGATGGTATGCCTATAGGACATTCCATTATTATTTTTCTTTTATTTTGTTCTTTTCTTCAATTTAGTACATTTTAGATGTCGAGAAAATGAAATGTACAAATTTTCAGATAATTTTGATAGCTCGCTAAGCTGGTATTGTATAGACGAATGACTTGGAAGTAGAGAAATTCATATCCGGAAAACTAATCGCTGTAGGTTAGATGATGGTGAATCTATTTTATACAAGGTATAAGTAGAGTTTAAAAAAAAAGTAGTAAGAAAAATAAAAACAATTTTTACAGCGATTCTTTATAACTTTCTTGAAATAAAAATATGAAAATATATTCGCTAAGTAGAGATATTGAAAATAACAGTAAGGGAGGATTTTGTTTGAAATGGTAAAGTTAGAATTGGCGTGAAATACCTTATATGTATCCGATGTTTCCTTTTGAGAAGCTCAAGCTTCGTCGTGACGTCGATTCGTTCACGGTAGGAAAAAGAGTTTCGCTGTAAGCGGTTCATCACCTCTCTCTTTCGCTCTCCTCACTTTTCCCTCGCTAGTTTCTCGGGCTTTTGCTTCGCTCTTCTCCTCGTTCAAGTCTCTGCGTTCCGAGGATTCTTCAACTAGAGCAATTCCCCGAGTTCACGACCTCATGTTCGCGTCAAACTTTCAACAACTACGTTCGAGATATTTTCAAAATGTTTTTTTTCTTTTTTTTTCATTTCATTGGCACGTGCTCGCGATAAATCAGGAAAACAAATTTTCACGCTGTCAGAAAATTCAATCGAAGTAATTCTCAAAGTAATCATCAAAGCCACAAAAATAGTTAAGCTGTGAATTCTTTTTCGTTCTTTTATTTTTTTTCGTGTTAAACTTGAGATACTGCATTTCTGCATCAACTCAGAGAGCTCTAAAAATTCCGATACACGTACGAAAAATAAAAATAAAGCATCGCGTGGGCATATTCAACAAATGTTCATCTTGGGCAATAAACTAAAACGTATATACATTAAAGACAAGAAAGATAGTCAGGACCATCACATAATCCAGACCCAAGAACAACGTATATCCTGCGACCGTTAATTTTCCCTCCACTTCGTGGAATATCCCCGGTGCATACTCTAGCAATTAATTTTATCGCAGTCACGAGAGGACATATGCGTATATATATATATCTATATGCATGAAGTGCAAAAACATCGAGGTGCCATCGGACGATGTGAGCGAGGTCCACCGAAAATTGATAATATATCATGCCACGCGCGCATGCATCGGGAAAATAAATTAAAAAAAGTCCTTAAGATGTACAAAAAAAAATGAGAAAGAGAGAGAGAGAGACAGAGAAGATCTTTATAATTGGTTGGCATTTGCATGTGGTCCTTTGCACTTATTGAGCTTTAGCAGGGTGAACCGGTCGAGCTCTTATGTTGCTGCTTCTCCATCTTCTATATGACCGTTTTTATCATTTATGCTTCGTACAGAAATACACACACAACCGGCTCGAAGCACGCGATCCTCACTGGAGTGTCCTGCTGGCGTTGCTTTTGGTCACTTTTTCCTCAGCTGCTCTTTTCGATACTCTCCCCCCCCCCTCTCTCTCTCCCCCCCCTCTCTCTCTCTCTCTCTCCCTCTCGCTCTCTCTCTCTCTCTCTCTCTCTCTCTCTCTCTCTCTCTCTCTCTCTCTGTTCCTCTCTCGGGAGGCCTCACGATTGGTGTGGGACGAAGATGTGTTTTACTCCAACATCATGACGTTCTTTTTTGGGCACGACGTCGCCCAACGACCAAGTAGGAATATAAAAAAGAAAAAAAAAAAACGTTGCTCGAAGCCTAAGAAAAAAAATCTGGATCTCACTTCACTTTCAGAGAGGGTTGAATTATTTTTTTCTTCTCTCGGGAAAATTTTGTCGCAAAATGGGGTTGAAATACTTGAGTCAAAATGGATTAACAAAACTTGCCAATAAATAACACAGCGTGACAATTTTTTTTCTCAATAAAATAAATTTGCAATGAACAATCCATAAAAATGCCTGGGATTACGTTCGATGTTCATGAATGGCTGCTGAAAAGTTAAATTACTTGTATTATTATCCGAATTAGCGATTTTTATTGTAGTTAACCGACTTGGCGAATTTAATTGTAGTTAACCGACTTGGCGAATTTAATTGTAGATAACCGATGAAATTGATTGCAGCGTCAGAATTGCGATGAGATTTTTTGGGGTATTCATGAAATGAGATTTTTCGTAAGAAAAACCGTCGATGCATAATGAAAAATCCTTTGTGTATCAGGAAGGTTGAATTATTGTTGAATTAGAGTTTAATTGTTTTTGAACGACGTGACATGTGATATTGAGACAATGATTAGGCAGATCGTAGCTTTAGCAAGTCACGATATTTCGACTGAGGGATTTAGATTGATGACGCATATCGTAATTACCAACTCATTGTTCTCCCCTTATCGAAATTCAGCTATAGTTTGACAAGCATTCTAAAATCCTCTTTTCAAATGTCCAAACGCCCAAAATGTTTCTTTTCAAGTTCAGATGCTTCCGAAGATGTTTCTTCTCGAAGTCTAAAAGTTCTAAAAGGGATTTTGTATAAAATTCTGAGGATTGGAGACGTGCCCGTTTATGTCCGAATGGTTCGAAAGTTGTTTCTAGAAGTGCGAGTGTTAAGCAAAAAATTTAACGAGATTTTACCGACAGCGATAGGTGCGCGGTCGGCGTGTCGCTCTGGCGGTCACCAAAGTGCAGAAGCGTTGGACGCGGACAGTACTTGGTGCGGTGACCGCTTAGTCATGCGCTGGCTGGCGCATCAAATCGCTGAGCGGGATGCCATCTTCCCAGAGTTTGGTGATTCCTTGTAGGTACACTAGAACTCTGCCAAAAGAGCCGACTGTACCGACACAGGTTTTCCGCAGTTTCCCTGTGCCCATGGCGAATGCGGTACAGTGTAGTTAAGTCGGCTGCGGACGGACCGAAAGTTAGGTTAGCTCAGCAAAGTGGGGATAGAGAGTGATAGGAATGGGAAGGGTACGTAAAAACCCACAAGGGTATACGTTGGAAGCACAATAAAAATATTTTTTTAAATAGTTGGACGAGATTTGCCATAGCCTGGAGGAACATGTTGCGAGTCATTCACCCAGGATCATCGTGGCATGCTGCGTTTAGCGAGATACAAGACGAGTTCAAGATGAATAGAGAGAGAGAGAGAGAGAGAGAGTAAGAGGGAGAGAGAGAGGAAGAGAGATAGAGAGAGAGGAAGAGAGAGAGAGAGAGGGAGGGAGGGAGAGAGAGAGAGAGACCGAGAGCGAGAGAGAGAGAGAGAGAGAGAGAGAGAAGACAGGCCACAATGATGAGCCCGGAGATGTATTAATTATCGTGGAAGATCAACGTGCCGTAAGTATAGCAAGCACGATCACGTTAGGAGCCTCGGATAGACTTTAATAGTCCCCAGTACGTACACGTCCAGCTGCGATCACTAATAGTACCCCCGCGCTTCAACATATAATTGCTGCCCTGTGCTCAGGCCGACGGAGAGTTCGTCCGCTATTACTGCCGTAAGACATTAAAATTGTTGCGATTGCGCAGAGGCCTCCAATTTACGGCTGTGCAAGTGGATACAGCGGATGAGGATCACTCAGAATGCTGCTTTTGCCATTGATGCTGTACATATACTGATATTCCGAGACTGTTTTATTCCCTGGAAATATTTATCCATATACCCGCGTGAGATTATATGATCGTCTCTCTCAGTTTCGAGCTACGTTAATCCGCAGCCACAAGGCAAATCAGCGTGTCATCATGATTCCAATTTTCATCAAAACCTCCTTCAGACTCATGCATCAACTCTACGGACAGTTCACAATTTTCTCTGTACTTCCCTCACAGCTCGCTTGATAATCTGCATAATTACAAATTAACGCAGTAATGATATTGCGCTCAATGATAAATCCTTCAAGTCACGAATGTTTTAATGACATTTTTCACTCTTACTGTTCACAAATCGTTGCAGTGACACATAAAAAATCTGGACCTTTTTATGAATGCTACGAATGGTACTTGAAGCAAACTCTTGTCGTAATGGCAGGTAGATCGTCTCTTATCGCAGATTTTATCCAACAATATATGAGGGAATCCTCTTAATGATAAATCCTTCAAGTCACGAATGTTTTAATGACATTTTTCACTCTTACTTTTCACAAATCGTTGCAGTGACAAATAAAAAATCTGGACCTTTTTATGAATGCTACGAATGGTACTTGAAGGAAACTCTTGTCGTAATGGCAGGTAGATCGTCTGTTATCTTAATGATAAGTCCTTCAAGTCACGAATGTTTTAATGTCATTTTTCATTCTTACTTTTCACAAATCGTTGCTGTGACAAATAAAAAATCTGGACCTTTTTATGAATGCTACGAATGGTACTTGAAGGAAACACTTGTCGTAATGACAGGTAGATCATCTCTTATCGCAGATTTTATCCAACAATACATGAGGGAATCCTCTTAATGATAAATCCTTCAAGTCACGAATGTTTTAATGACATTTTTCACTCTTATTTTTCACAAATCGTTGCAGTGAAAAATAAAAAATCTGGACCTTTTTATGAATTCTACGAATGGGACTTGAAGCAAACACTTGTCGTAATGGCAGGTAGATCGTCTCTTATCGCAGATTTTATCCAACAATATATGAGGGAATCCTCTTAATGATAAATCCTTCAAGTCACGAATGTTTTAATGACATTTTTCACTCTTACTTTTCACAAATCGTTGCAGTGACAAATAAAAAATCTGGACCTTTTTATGAATGCTACGAATGGTACTTGAAGGAAACTCTTGTCGTAATGGCAGGTAGATCGTCTGTTATCTTAATGATAAGTCCTTCAAGTCACGAATGTTTTAATGTCATTTTTCATTCTTACTTTTCACAAATCGTTGCTGTGACAAATAAAAAATCTGGACCTTTTTATGAATGCTACGAATGGTACTTGAAGGAAACACTTGTCGTAATGACAGGTAGATCATCTCTTATCGCAGATTTTATCCAACAATACATGAGGGAATCCTCTTAATGATAAATCCTTCAAGTCACGAATGTTTTAATGACATTTTTCACTCTTATTTTTCACAAATCGTTGCAGTGAAAAATAAAAAATCTGGACCTTTTTATGAATTCTACGAATGGGACTTGAAGCAAACACTTGTCGTAATGGCAGGTAGATCGTCTCTTATCGCAGATTTTATCCAACAATATATGAGGGAATCCTCTTAATGATAAATCCTTCAAGTCACGAATGTTTTAATGACATTTTTCACTCTTACTTTTCACAAATCGTTGCAGTGACAAATAAAAAATCTGGCCCTTTTTATGAATTCTACGAATGGGACTTGAAGCAAACACTTGTCGTAATGGCAGGTAGATCGTCTCTTATCGCAGATTTTATCCAACAATATATGAGGGAATCCTCTTAATGATAAATCCTTCACGTCACGAATGTTTTAATGACATTTTTCACTCTTACTGTTCACAAATCGTTGCAGTGACACATAAAAAATCTGGACCTTTTTATGAATGCTACGAATAGTACTTGAAGCAAACACTTGTCGTAATGGCAAGTAGATCGTCTCTTATCACAGATTTTATTCAACAATATATGAGAGAATCCGCTTGACGTTCTGACAAATTTCAAGTCGACTTGGATACTCAACACGTCGAACTCGAACGTCTATCGATCGATCGATCTGCAAATCTTCATGCGGATGGGATATAATAACTAAATAGTTGAATCGTAGGGCGCAATTGTATGGCCACTGGAGCGCGACAAGTGCTTCAATAATACCATTCGAGGGAGGAACTCCCATACCAATGCATAGCAACCTTATATATATATATATACATGCACATAACAGAGTGCCTGGAGCATTGCAAACTCGAGACTCGCCCTCGATTTGTACCCAGTCAGTACATTATCAATACAGACATGGCGTGTAACGTGTGGATGGCAATGTGTGCAATGGCGGCTATTTGGAGGGAGCGTGCAAAACCATGTTGTAGTAGTTGTGGCTGTACACTTGTACACTACATATCTCCCCGGACATAGCAGAGAGAGCGAGAAAGAGAGAGAGAGAGAGAGAATATCGCAGTAGCAATGGCTTGAAACTACATACAATATTAGTGTGTAAAATAGCTCGAGCCCGCTTGTATTTGGTGCGTGAAATGGAAGAGAGATCCAAAGCTCGGGCTAAAAAATAGAAAACACTGGCCAAGACTCTGCGTGATGCGTGTACATGCATATATATATATATAGACGTTTGTACCTCGCCAAACTCAAGACCACAGCGAGCTCTCCTGCGACTACGTATTATGGAGATTCGAGCTCGACGTGTGGTAGAAACCCTAGGTAAGGCATTGGGACCCCATACACAGAGAATTTCGCTGTCGAGCTCCGTACAGAGAACCTTCGGGATACATCAACAGATCCAGCTTGAACGAGCAGCCGTAGCACACACGGCAAAGCTAGAATCTTGTTGCATGGAATTAGCATGACCGTGATAGGACTGAATTTATTCATGTACGATTTAAACTGGCTGACGAGGGTGTGCATTCTCGTGTCCAGTCCCGAACACTCCTCTATATCGCCAAATGCCCACCGTTGTACTCATGTATTTTTGAGTGTGAGTGTGAGTGAGAGTTTGAGTGAGCAAGAATGATTCTTTAGAAAATGCTAGAATATATATATATATATATATGTGGATCGACCAGTATACGTTCGAAAAATTATTAAACATAGCCAGACAATATAAATTAATATTTTTCACCAGTCTCGTATTTGTAATTCAGTTCCAATTAATGCTGATGCTGCTCCCATGAGCCAAATGGCGTGGCATTATTAATGCACAACCTGACGTGGGGGAGACTAATGTATTTTTCATGTGACTCAAGCTACGTGATCGCCTGACAATAAAAAAAATATTACTGTATATAATATATATATACATATCAATGGAATAAAACTTAAAATTTTGCTATACCACATTTAGAATAATAGCTGGAGAAAATAATACGCGTTAATCCGGCTTATTCACGTTGAGTTTGTCGATTTTTACGTCTTCCACAATGGAGACCCCTTGATATTGAATAACCAAATCGTAGGGTTGCATTGCCGAGGGTTTTTGGCACGTGTGAAAAATTACGCACGACAAAATGTCGGTGGCACTTGCGCGTGAAGCGTTTCTCGACGCACACGCAGAGATGAACAATGCTGAGAGGTCTTTGTACACAATACACGAGGATGATGACGATAAAGACTTACGTGCCCCTATTAGAGGGTGATGTCGACCATAATACTAGCTCTCGAAATTGCCATCTCATTTCTTTTGCCACAGAACTGGATGATATACACAGAGTCCCTACAATTATTCCATCTCTCTATTTTACCTGATGATAAACTCTCCGCTGCACCATTACATTCATCAGTCATATACATTCTGAAAATAATTCAGAGAGCGTGCACTTGATCTCTTAGGCTAAACTCTGTGCAAGAACTTATTATACAGCGAAACGGAATGGAAAAGCTCACAGAGAATAGCATATAATGAACTGTCTAGTTGCAGTGAAGAGAAATAGAGACTAAGCAGAGTTTAACTGGGGATATAGCCAATGCAACCCTTGCAGAAAAAAAAATATTCGAAATATAGAACTTTTGTACGCTTTATATATCGAGAATATTTTTCAGATATATCTCAGGATTTTTATATAGGGTATGGAAGTGAATATTTAAAACATATATCCAGGATATATTTTTAATCATTTGTTTGCAATATATTTAAAATATATTTTTGACATATTTATTTGCGATATATTTAAAATATATTTTTGAGACATTTATTTGCAATAGATTCAAAATATATTTTTGACACATTTATTTGCAATATTTTCAAGATGTATTTTTGACACATTTATATGCGATATATTCAAAATATATTTTTGACACATTTATTTGCGATATATGTAAAATATATTTTTGACACATTTATTTACGATATTTTCAAGATATATTTTTGAAACATTTATTTGCGATATATTTAAAATATATTTTTGACACATTTATTTGTGATATATTTAAAATATATTTTTGACACATTTATTTGCAATATTTTCAAGATATATTTTTGAAACATTTATTTGCGATATATATAAAATATATTTTTGACACATTTTTTGCAATATATTCAAGATATATTTTTGACACATTAATTTGCGATATATATAAAATATATTTTTGACACATTTTTTGCAATATATTCAAGATATATTTTTAACACATTAATTTGCGTTATATTGAAAATATATTTTTGACACATTTATATGCGATATATTCAAAATATATTTTTGACACATTTATTTGGGATATATTTAAAATATATTTTTGACACATTTATTTGCAATATATTCGAGATATATTTTTGACACATTTATGTGCGTTATATTGAAAATATATTTTTGACACATTTTTTTGCAATAGATTCAAAATATATTTTTGACACATTTATTTGAGTTATATTGAAAATATATTTTTGACACATTTATTTGCAATATATTCAAGATATATTTTTGACACATTTTTGACGATATATCCACGATATATTTTTGATGCACTTGACATGAATTTATTTTCTATGGGAGCGAATATGAGATGGAGACAGAGAGAAAAAGTTTCTTTGCTTAACTTTAGTCACAGGGTTGCCAAAGAGAAGGACTAAGAGACAATATCGACGATATCACATACACGTGTATGGTTGAACGTTCGTGACTCTGCCACTGACGAGCCTATCCAAGATGAGGTATGGCGAATCGGGCAAGGCAATCATCGAAAGTCCACAAAGTGAAAAGTGGTGAGAAGTCTGGTAGTTAAATTTTCATCGCTAATCGCAAAACCACGGGCGCCATTTTCGTGGATCATAACGCACGATTAAATTCTCCGAAGCGTTTTATTCTCACCCTTAAATCCTCGATCTCCTTCCACTCTGCCATCCCCCGGGGTCGGAAGAACAAGGGATGGAAAAGACGTCGTTCAATCTCAAGTTCTCAAGTACCATGGAGAAAATATGCGATCACGGAGATTTCTGCGAATAGATTATTCGTTCTCGGGCTTTTGGGTAGTGCGCTCGAAGGGACGAGAGGAGCGAGACACTCGAGAAATTGCAAATTCGACAGGATATAATGTGAAGCGGATCTTCGAAGGATCTCAATGATTTTTTGCATCGTCGTTAAAACGACCGAATTCGTTCACCCTGGGCAAAAAAAAAATATATATATATAGGGCGTGGATTTAGTGAAGAAATTTATTTTGCAGGAAACTTGAATTTTGTTTCATTATTGCAGATGGCATTTCGGTCTCATTAAATTTCATGACGTGTGCAAAATTTTGTGTTGTAATATTTAATCGATTATTTACATTACCAATATGGACGGTTTTCACACCCCTCTTTCCCTTTTACGCAAAGATTTTTTTTTTTTTTTTTTCGAGATCCTTTAAATTTACATATCTCAACTTATACTAAATATACGTTCGATATCATTTGATTATAGAATAGAATTTTGACGCAATTATGATCAGAAAGTTGAAATTTCACCATAGGTCATAGGTCAAGTGACTAATGAGGTAAATGGTAAAAAATTAATATCGATATGTAAGCAATAAAAGGTGACCATTTTTGGCATACAAACTGGCTCTGCTGTACGAATACACGCAATGTAGGAAGGTCAGTTTCTCCACATTATAAGCCTCGGCCGATTCGTCGACGATTTTGTGCGCCGAATACTCATTACACGGAGCATAATGGCGGTATTGCGTGCACTTATTCGTACAGGAATACGTGCGCTGATAAATGGGCTACCCAGGAGGGAAGGAATTGCATAATGGCGACGAGACGAGCTTCCATATCTTAAAATCATGATTGGCGAAAAACTTTTCCAGCTCATTCGAAGCATTTCTCAACATGTTGTTGAAATTAATTAACCCTATCTCTCTGATGCATTCTATATACATGCGAATGTCGTTTAGAGCGTGCCTAGCAAACGAGTTATGATACGAAAATCTCAAAATTTTGGAATGATATTGCTGATCGTCTTTCCAATGTACCTTTCAATGTCTTATCGCCTTAAGCTTCTCATCGATTTTTGTACCGTCGTAGAAAATTTATCTGAATCTAAATTTCAATAAAATAAGCACATGCCATGGCCCCTCAATACTCATATGAAAATCTGATTCCCACATGCCTATTCGTACTTTTAATGACTGAAGATTTCGGATTCCAGCCAAAAAAACTATTCAAGCTCACTCGGAGTTTCGAGCTTCTGCCAGCTCGTTGTATCTCTGAGCGTGCTCAGCAAATGAGTTATGACATAAAATCTTCAAATTTTTGAATGATATTTCTGATAACTTTCAATTTTATCGTCGAAAGCTTCTCATCGATTTTTGTACCGTCGTAGAAAATTTCAACTAAATCTGAAATTCAACGAAATTCTCATTCATGAAATCTCGCAATGGGCACATGTCATGACCCCTCAATGCTCCAAAATCTGATTTCCACACGCCTGTTCGTACTTTTAACAATTGATCATTTCGGATTCCCACCAAAAAAACTATTCAAGCTGACTCCAAGCTTCGAGCTTCTCCCAGCTCGTTGTATCTCTGAGCACGCTCAGCAAATGAGTTATGACATAAAATCTTCAAATTTTTGAATGATATTTCTGATAACTTTCAATTTTATCGTCTAAAGCTTCTCATCGATTTTTGTACCGTCGTAGAAAATTTATCTGAATCTAAACTTCAATAAAATGACCACATGCCATGACCCCTCAATACTCATATGAAAATCTGATTCCCACATGCCTACTCGTACTTTTAACGACTGAAGATTTCGGATTCCCACAAAAAAGAACTATTCAAGCTAACTCGGAGTTTCTCTCAGTCCATTACAAAAATTAGCTGTATCAGGCTCGACTATATATATATATATAATCGTGTCCACTCAATCTTAAAAAAACAAGGCAGCCTTATACGTGCTACGTTAAAAGCCCAGAAGTCGAGCTAACGACAAGGAACACTAAACTGACAACTATATATATATATATATATACGAATACGTCCATTAATTCCGGCAGCATTAACCAAACACGTGAATGTGCCTTTAGTGCTGCCATCTGTCAGAGTCAACCGCACACAAGGACCTAAAACAATCAACTGGATCATTCTCGTGCGTCTATGATTGGGCCACGAACTTGTACCAGGGAGTTTCGGCGTGTCGAGGACATCGTGGCCGCACGTCAAGCGTCACGTCAGAGTGGATATCCATTGAACGAGCTGATGAGAATGAGGTTTTGATGCCCCTCTGGAGCCTCCCTTACTGGATCTCCTCTATGAGCTTTCAAGCCCCTTCTGTACGAATTAGCTGGATGTGATTAAGGTACGCTTGGCAAGGACGCATGTACAATATATACCTACACGTTACGGTACATATCTGTCCGTGTATGAGGCGTTCGATCGAAATCTATCAAGGTGAGATATCCTCATGGTACGAGCCTCTGTGTGATGTTGAAGCAATGAGAGTATCCTGCTGCACCCGTCCAGTAGACTCGAGTAGTGCGAGAGGGCTTTCCTCTCGAGTCACGGGACTCTGTACTTAACCATTGAGTGCCTTCATCCATAAATACACACACACACACACACACACATATATATATATATATATGCATATAATGAAAGGTGTATTATCTCTACGTGTATGGTGACATCTGGTGGGTTACTCGTGTCGTTATACAGACGTGTGCGTGGTGTGTACTATTAGGAGAGGGCCCAAACGTTCCTTGATTGCGGCTAGGTGTTGCACGGCCCGTTGAACCACTCGGCGCAGGATTACGATTAGTATCCTGCAAGGTCCGATCGAGCAAGCTCTATTCTCCTCCCTCCGGCCCTACCCTGACATCCACTAATACACGCATATGTCCTTCAGTGGCATCGAGGATATCATCGCAAATCAGTTAAAACAGTGTGTGTTCCCTTATTTACGAGAATATACTAGTTATGTATTTACGAACTTGTGCACTTTCACATCTCTGATACTCACGTCGTATTATATATATATATGTAGGTAACCTTACAGTGATCTATATTACTTTGCATTAACGTTTTATTGCTTTTCGGGTCCTTCGCTATTTCGTTTAAAAAAAAAAAATGATATTTAATCACTGATGACACAGTAATGAAGAGCAATTTGGAATTTTTTGAACTTGAAGAAAAATTAACGACTTAAAATAATAATTAAAAAATATTTACAATAAAAAAAGAAATTTCACATCAATTGTTATAACAAACTTACAAAAACAAATGATCAACTTTCTCTTCAGTATGAATATTGAAAAATCTACTCACACCTTTATTCAAGAATTTTTATTAGCCATGACTCGAGGGTGACCGAGAAATCATAACGTACTCTTTTTCGGAAAACATTATCTGCTACATGGCTAACGTCGATGTACATATTCTAAGAAGACTTTTTGGTCAAAATATTCTTTAATGGTATGAAATTTGTCGTGGTAATTTCCAAGATATTCTATTGCGCAATATATATATTTTATATATATTGTACATAGTCACATACACAATTATATATATATATATTGTACATCGAGAGACGCGGCTGTGTTTCAATAAAAATTATGAAAATCAAATCACAAAAAAAACGTTCGAATCTTCCTATCAACTCTATTACGAGGGAATTGTCATGTAATCGTCGAAGAGGAAGGTAAAATTTCATATTAAAATCCAAGACACCCAAAAGTAGATATATCTTGCAAGTTAATTTTATTCCATCAATATAAATTTGATTAATTAGAAAATAAAATTTTGATACATTTGACAAAATTGTTTTTCGTGAAAATTGCCAATCGCTTGGGTAACTATTTATTTATTATTTTTTATTATGTATTTTTTTCGATTCCCATGATTACCGCATTAACTATTGATATGAAAGTTTCTACGCATATTTCTCGGGTTATATTGGTGTTGTTTTGGGGTAGTCGTTCGGGTGGTCGTTCGGGGTGTCGTTCGGGGTGTCGTTCGGGGGGTGTTCCTATCTCCCATCACACGTTGTTGCGCTGCTGCTCTTCTCGCTTCATTTTCCGCAAATTGACGGTTGGCTTCCCGAACAAATGCATTCTGTCCCTCCTGCGAAATTTGTGCCGTCTGCCCTGTACGGGGCCTCCGAATCGTTGGAACTCCTCGGGATGTTCTCGTTAATGAGTGAGCAACATCGAAATGCGGTCTTTTCGATTCTGGGGCAGAATGAGACTCGGCAATTGTTACCAGGACTGCCAGCAGTGCGAAGAATGCAAAGTACAACTTCATGATAAGTTGTTTTTCTTTTTTTTTTTCAATTATGATTGCGATGGATTTTTTTTTTTCGTCTCTGCAACCTGTAATAAATTTGATGAAATTTAATTTATTATTATTATTACTATTTACGACAGAGGTTGGATTGGAGATATAAGTTAGGAAGAAAGAAACTGATATTTAAAAAAATGACTCCGAAAATTAGACCAAGCTCGGATATTATAATTCTATTATATTAGAGAAAGAATTGGAATATATAAAATATAAACTAATATCTGCATCTCGTGGCCCAGTGAAATCAGTTTATATTCAACTATATATGTGCGCAGATAAATCAGAATATAAATACATAGATAAAATGAATAATTGAAAACCATTAGAACAACTTGCCACAGCGAGCTTGAATTCTCATATATCAAACAGATCACGATTAGACACATTCTTGACGAAAACATTCAAAATATTTAGAAACATAGTTTGCTCTCCTGTATATATTATATATAATATCCTTATTCCAGGCCTTTTTCTCCCACATATTTTTCAACAGGTTCATCCCGCAACAGATTTTTTCATTCTGGACTTATCCGGGTATTGACGGAAAATTTTTCAGGTTTTTTTCAGATAATTCAAAATGAAGAAATTTCGGTTTTAATGATTTGGAAAAATTCTGAAAAAATACTCGGTGATGAGATATGAAAATTGTTGACCGATATTGGTAGGTTACGTGGATATAACGTGAATAATTGAGCGTTTTGGCAATCATGAAATTAATTTTTTGAAAAACTTAAAGTCTCATAATAAATTTCTATAAATTCGTATATTATGTAATTTTGCTCATAATTAATGGTTGAGACAGAAATGCATTAAATACGTTACTTCACCTCGATTCCGATGGATTCTGATGATGATGCTGGGTCCGTTACGTTTCCAGCACACGATGAGAATGTCGATATTGAAATATAGACGTGGAATTTTTGCTTCTGTTTCCTTGATGACAATTCGGGATCGAGTGATGTGCTCCAACTATCGAAAACGGGGGTATATATACACCCAATTCCGTTGCTTCGAAGCATATTGCCTATTTTTACATCATTATATTTACGGAGCTAATGTTTGAAGGCGTTCTTATCTATGATAATAATGATCATTGTACGACCTTCCGGTTAATTTTAAATAATTATTGAAAAGAAAAAAATTCTCATCATAGTTTAGCACGTGGATGAGCTAAAAAGCTATATTTTCTACTTATTGTTCATATCTTCGCTATCGATATTGCGCAATAGAATATTCATCACTCCACAATTGTATTGACTTTACACGCTTATCGAACGTGTTATTCATTCATAAGGTGACGAAATAAAAAACACGCATTACCAGTTTATTTTTTTAAGGCGCTATATATGAATTGTCGAAATTCATATAGCGAGGATATTTGCCAGTGATAATGATTCACATGTGTGAAAAACTAACACTAGAGTACATGAATCGTTTGAATATTCAGAATAAAAAATAATAATAATTATACCCGCTTCTCGCAGGTATTATTGTAAAAGACACGTGTGTTTGCTCAATTGATATTCCGATGTCTGGATCACGAAAATTGTGTCTCCCATCAGAGACGGCATAAGTCGTTCAAATATTCCGAATGGAAAATAAGTTGTGACCTCCGGCTTAAAATACGTATTCCAGTGGAACGAAGCAGCACATCCCTATATAATAAAATTACGCACATCTATAAACTGAGGGCATACAGTACAACCTTAAGGGCTATATTTGCTCATAGGTGCGCAGAGCTTTTGTTAAGCTGTGTCGATAAATCAGCCAAACGTCGATTGCGAGCATCGGGCTGGGATTATCGCGCTCTTTGATAGTTTGCCAGTGTAGACCCAGCGCTGCGGTGCTGAGACTCGGCCAGAACTGAGAATCCCGCGGGTAATTTCACCGTACGAGAATTCCGTCGAATGTAAAATTTTCCCTTCGTGATTTTCTTCTTCGACTTCATCATCGTAATATGCTACGTCTGCACGTGTGCAAAATTGATTATTGTATGTATGGGCAATTACTTTATGTATATACAAAAGTGGATCAAATATACAAATACTTTGCGAAACTCATAAAAAAAAAAAATGAAATGGAGTGAATAAGGATTGAAAAAGCACCATATCAGGTCTACATCAAAAATGTTGGTCGTTCAGTCATTTTGTTTGATGAAATTGAAAAAGTACCGATGGCCTCATACTGGCATCCAGGACATTCCCGCCGTTCGGAAATACTCGCCAACAGGATTAGCACAATAACGGGTGAGCTCTTTTTCGATACTAGGACAGTATCACTGAATTATGCTGGCAATTGAAATTGTATTAATTCTAGGCCATGGGAGCTTTTTCATTAACAGTACTGGCTCGTAATTTGGATCAAGTAAGCGTTCATCGGAATACCAAAGTGTCATGTTTTGCTAGTAAAAACTATTGCCTACAATGCTCCCGATACTGGGGCAAATCTTGATCTGCACCGGAAATCCGATCGTTCTGAAATACTCGCTAACAGGATTGGCACAATAACGGGTGAGCTCTTTTTCGATACTAGGATAGTATCACTGAATTATGCTGGCAATTGAAATTGTATTAATTCTGGGCCATGGGAGCTTTTTCATTAACAGTACTGGCTCGTAATTTGGATCAAGTAAGCGTTCATCGGAATACCAAAGTGTCATGTTTTGCTAGTAAAAACTATTGCCTACAATGCTCCCGATACTGGGGCAAATCTTGATCTGCACCGGAAATCCGATCGTTCTGAAATACTCGCTAACAGGATTGGCACAATAACGGGTGAGCTCTTTTTCGATACTAGGACAGTATCACTGAATTATGCTGGCAATTGAAATTGTATTAATTCTAGGCCATGGGAGCTTTTTCATTAACAGTACTGGCTCGTAATTTGGATCAAGTAAGCGTTCATCGGAATACCAAAGTGTCATGTTTTGCTAGTAAAAACTATTGCCTACAATGCTCCCGATACTGGGGCAAATCTTGATCTGCACCGGAAATCCGATCGTTCTGAAATACTCGCTAACAGGATTGGCACAATAACGGGTGAGCTCTTTTTCGATACTAGGACAGTATCACTGAATTATGCTGGCAATTGAAATTGTATTAGTTCTGGGCCATGGGAGCTTTTTCATTAACAGTACTGGCTCGTAATTTGGATCAAGTAAGCGTTCATCGGAATACCAAAGTGTCATGTTTTGCTAGTAAAAACTATTGCCTACAATGCTCCCGATACTGGGGCAAATCTTGATCTGCACCGGAAATCCGATCGTTCGGAAATACTCGCTAACAGGATTAGCACAATAACGGGTGAACTCTTTTTCGATACTAGGACAGTATCACTGAATTATGCTGGCAATTGAAATTGTATTAATTCTGGACCATGGGAGCTTTTTCATTAACAGTACTGGCTCGTAATTTGGATCAAGTAAGCGTTCATCGGAATACCAAAGTGTCATATTTGGCCAGTAAAAACTATTGCCTACAATGCTCCCGATACTGGGGCAAATCTTGATCTGCACCGGAAATCCGATCGTTCTGAAATACTCGCTAACAGGATTGGCACAATAACGGGTGAGCTCTTTTTCGATACTAGGACAGTATCACTGAATTATGCTGGCAATTGAAATTGTATTAATTCTGGGCCATGGGAGCTTTTTCATTAACAGTACTGGCTCGTAATTTGGATCAAGTAAGCGTTCATCGGAATACCAAAGTGTCATGTTTTGCTAGTAAAAACTATTGCCTACAATGCTCCCGATACTGGGGCAAATCTTGATCTGCACCGGAAATCCGATCGTTCGGAAATACTCGCTAACAGGATTAGCACAATAACGGGTGAACTCTTTTTCGATACTAGGACAGTATCACTGAATTATGCTGGCAATTGAAATTGTATTAATTCTGGGCCATGGGAGCTTTTTCATTAACAGTACTGGCTCGTAATTTGGATCAAGTAAGCGTTCATCGGAATACCAAAGTGTCATGTTTTGCTAGTAAAAACTATTGCCTACAATGCTCCCGATACTGGGGCAAATCTTGATCTGCACCGGAAATCCGATCGTTCGGAAATACTCGCTAACAGGATTAGCACAATAACGGGTGAGCTCTTTTTCGATACTAGGGCAGAACAGAATTCAGTATCGAGGAAATAAAGTCTCTGGATTTTGCAAGAGTATCGAGCATCGCTGGTGCAGCGCAAGATGAGCAGTTTTTTTTTTTTTTGTTTTTTTTTTGATACATGGTTTATCTCTTACGGAATAGCGGAGAGGAGAGAGAGAGAGATAGAGAGAGGTATCACGCCCGTCTTGAAGTTATTATCTTGGAAGGTATTGCGCTTATTCGCCGCGCTACCGAGACGAAATTGCATCGTTTTCCGAAACAAATGGCTCATAATACTTTCTGAATGTTGCTCTTGCTCTTGCTCTCTCTCTCTCTCTCGCTCTCTCCCCTTCTTTTTGTGCGCATGTGTATGTGTGTGTGTGGGGGGTGGAGCGAGGGGGGTACGTCTACGTGTGTTTTATACGTGCAGGTGCAGTTTTATGATCAGTTTGCCTTCTCGTCCACTTTTGCTTCCACAATGCTATAGTGTATAGCTTTTCGCCCAGAAAACTCACCTTCCCGTGTCTCGTTTGCAATTCTTCTCGGTGTGTGTTTCTCTACGATAAAACGTCGACGTTCACGCGAGAGCATGGAAAAGTGTACTGTGTGTGGCATATATAGACTTGCGGGCTATCCTCTGTGCAGTGAAATGTACCCGAACTCTGCCCATTCTCCCGCTGGTACTCGCTATAAAGTCTGGCACACAGACTCTCTACCGAATAGGAGAGTTAATATGGGCAACGAGGGCGATGAAAATGTATATATGCGGAAAGTAGAGGAATTTATATACCGCGAAGCTTCATCCGCTGCTTTGAAAAGAGATGTGGCAGAAGCGTTTTTTTTTCTCTCGTTACTGTCATTCGTCTTTTCAGTGCGAGTTATTATTATTTTTTTTCTACATGATTCTCGTTTGAAGTGGAATTATTTATTTGTTGCCTAATCCAATTGATAAAAGAGTGAACTTAACGCACAACGTGTTTTCAAATCCCGACACCGATTACATGGAAACTACGAAGAGCAAACATAATTTCCTAAAAAAAAAAAAGTTAAATTTTTTAAATTCAAGTATCAGGATGTATCTGTGACTTGTGTGTGAGTATTCATCACGATCTGTAAGTACTCACGACTATCTGCGAGTACTCACAACTATCTATGAGTATTTAGCACGATCTAAAAGTACTCAGGACTATATCTATGAGTATTCATCATGATCTGTAAGTACTCACGAGTATCTGCGAGTACTCACAACTGTCTATGAGTATTTAGCACGATCTAAAAGCACTCAGGACTATATCTATGAGTATTCACCACGATCTGTAAGTACTCACGAGTATCTGCGAGTACTCACAACTGTCTATGAGTATTTAGCACGATCTAAAAGCACTCAGGACTATATCTATGAGTATTCATCATGATCTGTAAGTACTCACGAGTATCTGCGAGTACTCACAACTGTCTATGAGTATTTAGCACGATCTAAAAGCACTCAGGACTATATCTATGAGTATTCACCACGATCTGTAAGTACTCACAAGTATCTGCGAGTACTCACAACTATCTATGAGTATTTAGCACGATCTAAAAGTACTCAGGACTATATCTATGAGTATTCATCACAATTTGTAAGTACTCACGACTATCTGCGAGTACTCACAACCATCTATCAGTATTTAGCACGATCTAAAAGTACTCAGGACTATATCTATGAGTATTCATCATGATCTGTAAGTACTCACGACTATCTGCGAGTACTCACAACTATCTATGAGTATTTAGCACGATCTAAAAGTACTCAGGACTATATCTATGAGTATTCATCATGATCTGTAAGTACTCACGAGTATCTGCGAGTACTCACAACTATCTATGAGTATTTAGCACGATCTGAAACTAGATACTCCCGACTATATATGAGTATTCATCACGATCTGTAAGTACTCACGACTATCTGCGAGTACTCACAACTATCTATCAGTATTTAGCACGATCTGAAAGTATTCACGACTATCTATGAGTATTCATCACGATCTGTAAATACTCGCACGACTATCTGCGAGTACTCACAACTATCTACGAGTATTTAGGACGATCTGTAAGTACTCACGACTATCTGCGAGTATTCACGATGATTTTTTTCTAATGCGCGTATCACATCGGTTATATCGCTCTATCGCGAGTATCGATACCATTCTATATACGTCCCTGTACCAAACTCATAGTAGATTACACGTAGATTTATGTGATCGTTCCTTAATTATTCCATGAATATTCAACTGGCCAAGGCAATTTGTAGATTTTTTTTTTTTTTCAACAGATTGCCAGAGTTCCGTTAAATTTCTTGGTTAAATCTATAAGTTATCCTACCGTATTTCGCCATCGTTCGTCTCAATTGTCTCCACATCAAGTGATTAAGTCGAATCCCAACGCTTTTATACTTCAAACGATTAATCGTATTGTGGCTTTTATTAAGAACCAGTCTTAAGAGCATATGGACACTAATGTGCGCGTATTTTTTTTTATTTTTTTTTTTCCTCATTTTATTCCACTTTATGCGAGTTTATTGCCCAAATATCCATGGAATGCAGGTGTCCTTATCGTCATGTTTATTCCAAAACTCGATCCTTACCGGTTACCGAGAAAGATCAAACATACTCAAACTGGTTTTCAAATCTTTCTTCCTTTCGACTTCCACCCAAACCCCACCCCACCCCCCATGCCCCAACGGCTCCTTCCAAAATTCTCTTTATCTATAATTCCACACTCTGGATCTCTCGTATTATCTCTCGATACCCTTCTCCAGCCCCTCCCATCTAGTCTCTTCTCACTTTTCGTCTCATTCTCACACGAATTTTTGCGTGCGATAGAAGCTTCAGCGAACGAAACGTGTCAAAAGAAACGGATCACGGCGGAAGATTCAATGACCGAGTTAAAAGTGTGTGTGTGTGTGTGCGTGTGCGCGTGTTCCGTGCGTGTGCGTGTTTGTGTACCTTGGACGGGGCACTCAGAAATCCGCGAGCGCGCGCGCTGCTCTTTTTGTTTTTTCCGCCCTCGGGGCTTCTTTCCTATCTCGTCGAAAAATCTATGTCAAACGACATGTTGACACGTGTTAGGAGTGGCGAGGTAGGCTGCACGCTCGACGAGCCCCGATTGTGTGGAATAAAACTCGTGCAGTTGCTGGGGCGCTATCCCAAACGGTATATATATATATATATATATATATATATATATATATATATATATATGTGTGTGTGTGTGTGTGCGTGTGCGTTAACCCCAAGTGTGTTGAGTTGGGCTCGAGGGTCGAATTTCGTTGCGCGTCTGGACACACGCGACGATGCTGTGCCGTAACAGCAGCCACATAGGTACTCGTGACGTTTTCTCTCTTACTCTGTCTCTCTCTTTCTGTCTCGCTCTTCAAATGAGGTGAAAGAGCGTGTGTGGAACGCTCCAGTGCGATGGAACGTGAGTCCCAGCGAGAGTGCAAAGAACGAATCAACGCCCCCGAGCCAGAGAGAGAGGGAGAGAGAGAGAGAGGGGGGGGGAGGGAGAGAGAGAGAGAGAAAGTGCGAGGGAGACCAACACACAAGATCACCGGTACGAATGTATCGTTACTCTTTGCGAGTCTCGTCTTTTATGAGCTTTATATTACAGTAGAGCACCGCATAAATTGAAAAATGGAAGAAACTATACGAGAGGTAGAACGTGATCCATTTAAATCGGTCAGATCTTTACACGATATGAAGTCAGCAATGTTACTCCGACACATGTATCGACAGTTGCCTATTTTCAGAATAATTAAAATGAATTTTCTAAACCTACGAAGGGTCCTTGTTGATTGAAAATTATATTTAGATGATTTAGAAGAAGGTACAAGAATTATTTGGCTCGATTACTACATGCGGAATATTTTTGGTAAATCAGGAAGGATCCTAAATAGCAATTACAATTTACTCCTGACACTGCATAGGATCTCTGTGGGAGAGACAATATTTTTATTCTATCCTGGACGAGATTGGAAAAATCACTTTTCTCTTCTCAAAAAATCAATTTTTTCTTCTTCCACCATATGAGAGAAGCCAGAGAAATTATTTTTCCTCGATCCTGTGTGTGTTACATTTTTTGGTGCCCCATAAAGCATTCCAACGAACAATTTTTTTTCTGACCACGGAAATAAAGCTTGTAAAATTTTTTATTTTACGTTCACAGCATCGCAGAAAAACAGCTGAAAAATTAAATAATGCTCTGTATATTTTTGTCAAAAAAAAATTCAAGCTATCAATTTTTCGTTCGATTAAAATCTTCTTCACCTTTTTTTTTGCTCGTTAAACGAATTTCTTTAATTTTCCACATTCACAATTATTTTAATCCCGAAAGATATGCAAGAGTAGAAATTTTTTTTTTACGCATTTAACTTAAATTTCTGCCTGACTGTACATGCTGCTTGTATTTCGCTGTATAAAATACATTCTCGCTCGATTTCCTTCCTCCCCGAGCCCGAATTCACCTCGACGGACATCATCGGACCACGCGAGTTACAAACCGGCTATGAATCAAAACTATTCAAGAGAGAAACACATACACGTGTGTGTTTGCTTACAATGAGAGCGACAGAGGTGAAAAGGGAGGGAGGGGTGGTGGTCATGTCGCGGCGCGGTAGCTATCGCGTTCCCTGATTCGAGATATGGAATTTAATTTTATTATGACGTGAGACGTCCAGTGCTATCCTTGAATCGGCGAGCTCCCCGCGGTGAGCGGAGAGTTTGGACTTCAGCTAAACGAGACACAGGGCCTAAGCCATTTAACCTCTGGATTATATATATATATATATATATATATATATATGTATGTATATATATACAATACACACTATATATACTATCTATATAGCCGGTGTACACATATTTACATTATACATATATATCAATCCATAAAATATGAATGTGTGCCCCTCAACTATGTCATTTTTTATTTCATTATAATTTTTTTTCTCTTCCCCCTCTCATACTTCTCTTCATTATTTTTTTTGCGCTTCACTCGGTCAGTTGGTTTTTCACTGCAGAGCTCATTTTAGTGACGAGACATAATGAGAGTTGAGCGAAAACAATTTTTATATATAGATATATATATATATATATATACATAAATTAAGAGAGTTAATATATTCGTCGTTGTTCGTGTTTTGCATAACTAAATCTCATTTGCTCATTGTCGGAGTTTTAGATTATAGTGCGTACACATTGCATTGTATATATATATATATACATATATATGTATTGTTAGGCTCGTCTGATGGTACGGTTAAGCTTTAATCCCGATAAATCTTTGGTCCGTGCGAATAAAAATCTTTTGTATAGACATTATATTTATTTATTTATATATTTATTTATTTATTTATTTATTATATTATATATACCACGAATTTCGAATCATACGTGTAAGTTACAAACTTTGACTATACTCTTTGCTTTCACATATATATATATATATGCATGAGAGATATTGTGAACGAAGATTTTGGGCATTACGTATAGTGTATCACGAATTGAAAAAAAAAAAAAAAATGTCTACGAACGATCGAACGAACAGTTGACAAAATATGCTACGATCGTAGAATTATGGTAGACTTTTTATTGGTTCTCAGCATTACATCAACGATCAATCGATACGGCAGATCGATCGATCTGTCGAAACTCTAAATTGTACGAAAGATTTTACGAGATCTAAAAAATTCAAGAGTAAAAAAAAAAACAAAAAAATACTTTACCGAAAATCTGTCACAGACCGAAATCCACCAAAAGTCTATAAAAAATCATGAAAATTCTACGAAAGTTTAATCAAATTAACCCAATCAATAAGTTTGAGTCTATAACATGTAAGAAATTAAAACAAAAATATTTCGTCAATTCGAGGGTAACTATGACTATAGCTCGACGCACTATAAGTGCGTCGAGCCAAAAATCATCACATGATGCATATTACGTACAAATTCTCCGTCACGTCAGGCATATGTTGATACTGCTATAGCTCGGAGCCCATTAGCGACACATGGTACTCGTCATCGTAGTTCGCTCGTCACTGCGCTATTTGCAGCGACGTGTAGTTTCTGAATTGTCTTCCGAGAGAGAGAGAGAGAGAGCGAGAGAGAGAGAGACAGAGACAGATAGACAGACAGAGAGAGAGAGAGAGAGACAGATAGACAGACAGAGAGAGAGAGAGAGAGATAGACAGACAGAGAGAGAGAGAGAGACAAACAGACAGACAGACAGAGAAAGAGAGCGAAGAAGAGACAGAGAGAGAGAGAGAGCGAAGAAGAGAGAGAGAGAGAGAGAGCGAAGAAGAGAGAGAGAGAGAGAAATTCACTAACGAAAACAGAGTATGAAAAAAATTGTTGGCCAATGACGTCACTTAAGAACAGTCGCATGACTTGTGCCTCTCGTTACACATCATGCACGCATTACAGTTATATTCGTGGGTCAGCGATTTCGTGGATGGCGTCGGGCCAAAAAACGCGATAAAATCGGTCATCCGGTATGTGCACAGAGCATCTCAAATTCGCCGAAATACAGCAATTTTCGAGGTGACGAAATCCTATGATCTGATTCACGAAAGAGAACGAGAGTAAAAGAGACAGAGAGAGAGAGAAAGAGAGAGAGAGAGAGAGAGAGAGAGAGAGAATCCAAAATTTTCGGGAAATAATAACTTATCAGAGACGAGACACTCGGCCTCTCGTAACTATGCTTGTCTGACTCATGCAAGCATCATTCTATCGTTGAGCGAGATGATCTCTCGCAACACACTTGCTCGCCTTTTCGCCGAGATGCAGTCGAATAACGAGAGTGAATTTCCGAAAAAACTCAAAACAAAATAAAAAATATATTTTTTGCATTGTGTATATTCCAATATTTATTACAAAGTAATATTTTATATCAAAATACAACTGAGAAAAAAACTATTTCCATATATACATATATACATATATTATGTATTTTATTTTTGTTGCAATTGCCAATGACGAAAATAAAATTCTAGAAAGTTACAATTTTATTGGTAATTTTGTTATTTTTCGCATCAAAAATAATCATTATTAATTGTCAACGACATTGTGTCTTATAATATATATATTAACTGTGAATAATAATCATGTACACTCATAAATACTCGCGAAAATAATTACAGATACTCTCTGACAGCTACTGAGAAATTATTTTGAATATGGATGATGTGCAATAAAATCATACTCAATATTATCTTCAAAGGAAAAGTGAATATACGAATAAAACGAGAGTCACGAATAGATCGTATCATGCTGGTAGTTATAACACAACTTGACCAATATATTGTTCAGCGTGTCTCGACCGTATTACGTGATCCTTCATTTATACGGGTTATTCGGGGCATCGATAATTATCGTTGTGTATATCATATACACTCTAGCGGTTTTATAGCCAGAGAGAGAGAGAGAGAGAGAAAGAGAGAGAGAGAGAGAGAGAGAAAGAGAGAGAGAGAGAGAGAGAGACAGACAGACAGACAGACAGAGAGAGAGAGAGAGAGAGAGCGAAAGAGGGAGATAGAGAAAGAGGGAGAGAGAGAGAGTGAGAGAGCGAAAGAGGGAGAGAGAGAGAGAAGAGCACTAAAGCGCGCGACAATCAGTCGAGGTCCATGAGGTTACGAACCACATCGACCTATATGATCGACTTCGGAGTAGACCGAATTATAAAGCGAGAGTTTCTTGGCACTCTATATAATACATATGGGCTATTTCATCTCAAATTCTGTATTAAAAAAAAAAATCCATGAAAATTGATTTGTTGATGAAGAAAAAATTTATTGGTTGAATTAAATTAAAAAAAGAAGCACAATGTTCAGCATCGTTGAATCATTTTTTTCAGGAAAAATGATTTCTGACAAATCCGGAAAAAATTTTGTTCAAGTATCATTCGCGTGACTCCAAATTAGATGATTATATATGGAGAGGGAAAAAAATAAAAAAAATTGTACGAGTCACAGAGAGAAGAATTTGACAAGAAATTCGTCATATTTTTATGTATAGACATGAGAAAGGATACTCTGTAATGTACAACTAAATTTACAACGGTAGACGACCGCGACTAATCGTTTAATAGAGGAGAGATCGCCGATCGAGTATTGCCTACATTTAAACATGAGGCACGTACCACGTATGGGGGATCGTAAAAGATCGTTGAGAGAGGGAAAGAGTAAACTGCTGCTGTTGCTGCTGCAGCGACCGGACTCGCAATTATCGTTCCGTGACGATAAATAACTTTGAAGCGCCGCGAATAACTCTCGTCGTATGTACTTCTCGCAGCAGTTCATTCGAAACCATTTTTTTTTCTTTCTTCATTCATTTTTCATTTTTGTTTTGTTTTTTTTTTTTTTAATTTCATACACGCACGTACCACTCTATCAGCAGGCGAGCGTTGCAAATTAATGTTTTTTTTTTATGTTTTGCGGTCCCACATACTCCAATGTGGATTACGATATTTATTCATGACAAGTTAAAGCGATATTCAATGAAGCGTGTAGATACGTATAGAGACGTGAAATAGATTAAAAATAAATAAATATAATCTACATTTTAATGGCAAATATATGTCGAATCGAGACTTTAACGACAAACGGAAATGAATATATTTTTTTTTTTATTATTCCTGTTGGTAATTTTCAAAAATAATACATAAATTTTCAAACTCTTTTTGGTATATTATTATTTTTTCGGTATGCTCGACGTGATAATTATTCAATGCAGCAATAAAACAAATTTTAAAAGAATAATAATAATTCATTTTTTGTAATTGTATAACTGTTCCGATAATTTATTTAAATACGATAAAATTATTTTGTAAAATTCGATCAGCATAATTTGACTTTGAAATTATATCATATTTGATAGAAGATCGATAGCACTATGCTGTAAAGTTATGGCAAATTTCATTTTCCCTTTGTTCGGAAAATTAAATTTATTTCTACTAACAATTATACGGTTTAATATTGGATTTCATAATGCACGGCTACGAAATTTCACGAACAATTGTAGAGCTTGGAAAATTATTTACATTTCGCTGGTACAAATTATGCGGAAATTAGAGATCATGGTGTATTGTGGGTTTTCATGAAGCCAAGCTAATTTATACTCCATTCAAATATAAGATGATGGGCATTCCACCTGAGTAAAGTTTCGTTCCATCGAGTTGGGAAATTCATGTGGATTGTTGCAGAGGAGAATAACAGAATATGAAAAGCAGAGTGGTTGCTGGTACTAAAATTATAACGATTGAATTTACTGAATGATTCCGAAATCCGAAAATCAACATTTGGTGCAAAGTAAAAGCGTGCATACGAGGCCATTCCATGGCAAATGAATTTGTTTTTTGATCTCCCCCAAATAATCGTTCACTTTTTATTCGGCCATTGCACAGCAAATCGATCGAACTTTAATTTCAAATTGTTTACTTTTCATTATTTGCTTTTACAAGTTTCAATTTTTCACACTAGACAAATTTCGAGCTTTATATATCTGCCAAAGCTACGTTGCTCCAAAGTGCATACGTTTTTTTTTTCAAATTGACAACTAACTGACATTGTCGTCAATAAACATAACAATTTGTTTTTCGATATAAAAAATGATAAAAACTTGAAAAATGATTAGAAATTATTCGAGGATTTAGATGAATCAATTTTTTTGGCACTTTTTGCAAAATCTGCTAACTGGAGGATTTTTTTTTCTCAACTTTCAGGCTGAAAGTTTAGTCGCGATTTAGCGTCAAATCGCCCATACAGATGTGAAGAGCAAAAGATGTTAGTAGCACACAGATGGACCAATTTTTCAATTAGCTCTGCATGGTATATCCTCTACGTACGATGGCTCCTCGCATGATTTAATTTAACAATCAAAATGGTTCTACGGGTCATAGAAACGTAATGGGTACCCCAGGCCTCGCAGCAATCGTTTGTCGTCGTAGTCGTCGTCGTCGTCGTCGTCGTCATCTTCTTCTTTCGTATTAGTTGTCTCGTCTCAAGACTCTGTTTACGATCCTACACGACGTGATAGTCACGTACAATTTATATAAGAAAGTTGGTCGACTCAATACACAGCAGGACTTTCATTATCATTAAGTTCTTTTCGTACGTGAATAAAAGCATCTGGGATGAAATGAATAAGCCCATGAGCCAGCATCAATACATCTCGTTATATATATATATATACACGTGCCTCAACGGCGCTTAAATTAATGTTATATTGTCGTTGATTATTCATCGTGTATTCGACGTATAGTCACAAATTTTTGCAAATGGCGAATCATAAGAAATAAAAATAACAAATTTATCATCATCTGCGAAATGATGATTATAAATATTTCAGATGCTGGAAGAATATTTTGGCTAAATTGAGTTATAATGAGATAACACGAAATTATCTCGAATTTAATGTAAAAATTTTATTACTCATGAGAAAACAAAAAGCAACTCAATTTGGGCTGATCCATTTATAAATTTGCTAATTAATCAATCTCGTCCGTGTCGAAAATTTAATCGACCAAAAATACCTGTTGCAAAATTTTATATTACGAAAGCATTATAATTAGTCGATAAAATTAATCCTCCATATTATAATATAAAACTAGATATATCTATATATATATATATATATATATATACGCTGGTTGAATATTATTTCAAGCGTCATTGGTTAACTCCCTCGTGAAAAGTTGAACACAGCATGGTCAACTTTTGGCCACTGACCTTAATTATAATGGACGAGTGCGAGGCCAGCGGTTTTCATCATCAATTCAAATTTCATTGGTGGCGTGTAACGATTAAAAGTGGCATTATTTAATATAGAATATGGTAGAAATAACGTGAGGAAAGAGACAATGAATATATGAACTAGAGCATGTTAATCGTGCGGAGTAGTGAAACGCGATTCATGCAGAGGAATTAAAATAATATGAAAAAAGTTCTTTTTCTATATTTATGTCAAAAGGAAAAATGATTTTTCCAATCGTTTCTATCGAAAATTTTATCATCTAGAAATAATACAAAAATAATCGTTGCGCACAGAAATGTATAGATATTTTTATCCATGCAATATTTTATATCGAGAAGAACTGTCAGTGAGTGGATACAGGCAGAATGAGAGCCAGTAAGCAAACGAAAAAAACTCTCGTTGGGTTTATAGGGCGCAGTTATACGCGCCGTACAATCTATATCTAAAATATATATATATATATATATATATATCGATAGAAAATTTATTCGTTACAGTTCGCTTGAGCATCACGCCCGAGGGCGTCCCGAATCAACCACCGTTTCTCTCCCCCGTCCGTCTTCATCGTGGCAGGTCCTTATTCAAATCGTATCCTCCCAGAGGCCATTTTCCATCACAACATTGCACGTGGTATTGACAAAACCACGCTCTTTTTCCCCTCATGGAAAATGCATGGAAAAAAAAATTACTTCACTCTCCGACTATGCCTGAGTGAAGAATGGTGGATCCGGTGATTCCACAATTCAAGAGAATCATGTCAAACCTCGTCTGGTGGCACTCAAATAGATATCCGAGATATTTCCGGCAATTCGAGGTTTTCGACTTTACACTTTGGTATTTCATCGTCTTTGATCAGGGAGGATGTGAAAATATTACTGTTTAAAAAAATTTTTGTCCGCGTGACTGATCGATGAAAAGTTTATCTGCATACATAAAATTACAATTTTCTCATTCCAGCACACTGGATAATTTTGCTTATCGGAATACGATAATGTAGGGCAGAGCGCTCGACTCGATCTCGACTCTGCGTAGCTCGCAGAGTCGAGATTCTAGCCCCCCTTAATGTTCACTTGCCGAGATTCATTAAATCGTTGTTATTGGAGATCAGATCTAGCATACCGTAGTTTTAATTATCGGGGCACGAAAAATTGTATAACTTACGAATATTGATGTCGAGCACACGTAAATTGCAAACTCCACTGGTGGAACCACTCAATGAAAATTATTTGCTGGACTATAGTCCAGCATATAGTTTTGGACTATAGTCCAGCATATAGTTTTGGACTTTATTGCAGCATATAGTTTTTGGACTGTCCAGCATATAATTTTGGCCTGTCCAACATATAATTTCGGACTATAGTCCAGCATATAGTTTTGGACTATAGTCCAGCATATAGGTTTGGACTATAGTGCAGCATATAGTTTTGGACTGTCCAGCATATAATTTCGGACCATAGGCCAGCATATAGTTTTGGACTATAGTCCAGCATATAGTTTTGGACTATAGTCCAGCATATAGTTTTGGACTATAGTGCAGAATATAGTTTCAGACTATAGTCCAGCATATAGTTTTGGACTATAGTCCAGCATGTAGTTTCGGACTATAGTCCAGCATATAGTTTCGGACTATAGTCCAGCATATAGTTTTGGACTATAGTCCAGCATATAGCAAGTTCTCTTGGAATCGAAACAATGAAAAATATAATGACGCCCTATAGACTTGAATCTCAGGAGATATAATCCAATCACCCAACTATTACAAAAATGATTTTGTTTTTGTTTATGAATAATTGTGCTATTTTTTTTTTCACCAAGCATTTTCAATTAACAAATATTAAAATTCATTTCTCATATACTAAAAAATACCTTGTAAAAAACTCCTTTATTTTGCATGATCACGTCTATGTTAATGATGATATCCATTGTCTCGCTGGCAAATACTCGTCTGTAAAGCTATTCTCTATTCGAGGATAATACGAAACTTTGATATTCCCGTATAATGAATGAAAAGAGTACACATTGCAGATAAATTGTCGAATTTCGTTGCGATGAGAAAGATTTTCAACAGTCCCGTCGACATGTCACGATTCATCTTCACTCTGCAAGAAAATTCTGTCTGCTGATACGCGACATACACACACACACACACACACACACACACACACACACACAGACACACACCGCTCTGTTTACGTAAATGTTAAGTGCTTTGGTATTAGTTCGAGACTCGCTTCTGTCGACACTGACAATAAGCTTTGGAAACACACACACACACACACACACACACACACACACAGGGTTGCACCTAATCTTCGAGGAATAATGGCCGACGTAATTAAAAGTTGGACGCTCTGCGGAACGTTGAGAATCTCAATACATAGAGATACATGTATATATGTATATTGTAACGAAACGCCTTACTTTCTGGTAGAGTATAGAATTTCCTCAGTTATCCGCCAGGTGGCTTCTCGCGAAGCGTCTCTCGCTTTAGAATTCTGATCTGAATATCAGAAATATCAGAATATCAGAAATGCTTCCACTTTTTTAATCACTCGTATATCCACTTGTAATAGAGATCCTTCATAATCTTAATTAGATGCTAATATCACATCTGGTTTGTTAAGATACTAATTTACATCGACATTTAATAATAATAATATTAATTTGGCCTTGCATGTTGTATTAATAGGAGTAGAGTCGTGCAATAACAAACTGGGCAATTGTTTGAGTTGGGTTTGACAAAGCACACTTTATACTTCTTGTAAAAGAAAGAACTAATCTCGAGAATTTCATCATTTCATAAAATCATTTGTAAAAATAAAAATAAAAAAAAACTTGAGCCAATGATTTAAGGACCATTATGGAGTTCAACCCTAGAGTCAATGACGGGAACACACGTGGACAGTAACTCTAATCTAGACAAATACTATTTATTATATATACATATATATATACATATACATATACATATACATATATATATACATATATATATATGTATATGTATATGTATATATGTATATAATAAATAGTATTTTTATATCGAGCGCGCAAAAGCGACCCTTGGGACGAGATGTCGAGATCAACGCACAGACACACACCGGGGAACAGACTTACGTTTACCGCATGGCACATCGCAGCCAGCAGCCTGCCTAACACGGCGGTCGTGGCGAGTGAATTTTCGCACAACTAGCACTGGCGAGAGAGCGAGGATCGATCCGTTTTATACACAGTTATATATATATATATATATATATGTAACTGGGGGTATATGCATGTATAACTCAGGCTATATATACATATATATATATATATATATGCTCCCATTGTGTACCGAGACCCTCTTTGCCTCTCTTTCTCTCGATTCGTTCGTTTTCCTCCGCAGGTCTCGCGAGCAGTTTCGTTAATGGACCCGTTTCCCGGAATGAGCGAAGTGCTTTTTACAATCGGCTGCTTTTTACAATCGGCAGGGTTAACCGTCATCCCAATCTCTCTTTCTCTCTCTCTCTCTCTCTCTCTCTCTCGCCATCTTTTTTCTCTATTTCCGTCGATTCTACTGTCACGTTCGGTGTGTCGCGACGCTATAGCTGCCACAAGTCTACAACGACAGCGCCCCCTGTCAAGTACGAGCGCCCTCTATGTCTGATCGTTTATTCAAAAAATGTCTCATTCTATACGTTTGTTTCGTGGGACAACTTGATGGTTTTGTGTTCACTTACATCGTAGAATTGAACGTTGAATCAATGTAAAAGCCTCCCCTATGCTCTGTATAAATAAATCCTTCTCGATCGGTAATCAAAACTGTACGAGAGAACGAGAAAGAGAGAGAGAGAGCGAGAGAGAGAGAGAGCGAGAAAGATCCAGAAAGAGAGAGAGAGCGAGCGAGAGAGAGAGAGAGAGAAAGATGAGAGATGAAAGAGAAAGAGAGAGAGAGAAAGAGAAAGAGAGAGAGAGAGAGAAAGAGAAAGAGAAAGAGAGAGAGAGAGAGAGAGAGAAAGATGAGAGATGAGAAGTAAGCAGATACGCGGTTGAAGCCACGACCTGCTGTCGGATCTTCACAACCCTAGTGTAATTTCCGCTCGTTCCTGAGAGTATCAATTATCAGCTGTCATGGCAGAATCCTTCTGTTTGATCATGGCAGGTTTGCTGATAATATCAGAGATCCATGAAGATCCCGATCACCTTGTAGCTTTGTTCAATTGATATTAGAGCGAACCGTCAAGTTATTGCAATTATACAAGTTGCATAAACGAATTTGTGCATAAAGATTTATTTTTAGGCTTAAAAAGTGCTCATGAACATTTAATATCGGAGTCAACATCGTTATTTAAAAATCAACGTTATTTAAAAATCGAATGACAGTACATATCAGTCCGCAATCAAAAGGTTCGATCTACTTGACATTACTAATTCATTTTGTTTTCTCGCCTATTTGTAATGGACGAAAAATCTTTGTATCGTCTATCGTCACAGTTTACAAATTTACAATACTGAGTGCGAAACGTGTAATGCAAGATGAAAAGAATCAGTGAAAAAAAAACAAAAAGAACAAAAACTGCCAACGAGGAGAGAGTGAGACCCTTAATGTTAGAGCAATATATATATATATATATATATATGTGTCAGGGTTTAGGTAATCGGCACGACCTGTGACACACGATCTTGCGAACGTCATCAAGCTCCGTCAGACGTACGTGGTTTTAATACTCAAGTGAAAAGAACTCGTTACCCTTCCAGTGATGAGTGCTGGAAGAGCCCCTCGTCATCTTTTCGTCGTAGTACAATTCTATAGTCAGCACAGTGGCGACGTCAACCGTCAACCGTCGTTTGTCGTCGTTGTCGTCGTCGTCGTCGTCGTCCTCGTCCTCGTCATCGTCGTCGTCGTCGTCATCGTAGTCGTCATCGTCGTCGTCGTCGTCGTCATTGTCGTGGTCGGACCTCGTCGTTGTTCTCGTTGTCGTCGAGTGGTCGTAGTCTCGGCCACTCCCAATGCCGGAAATACGTCAATCAACGAAACTTGGGGCAATGGGCAGTCATTATCGCTAGCTCGGAAGGGTGAAATCTGCGTTTATCCCCTCTCGTGGTCTCACTGCAAACGTCTAAAAAATGAACCGAGCTCTCGTTCACAAAGTCATAAAGTTATGAGAAAAAGAAGAAAAAAAATATTTGCAGAAATATTTTTAATGCAATTTGCAATTTTATTTGTTCATCCGTTTATTATAAATTTAAGAACCGTTAATTATAAGAATTATCGTGGTCCGAGAATATTGCGGATAGTTACAAAAATTATAAAACAATGCGAAGAATTAAATTTGTATGCCATGCTAGGCTTGACATGATTTTTTTTTTCTTTCACTTATTTCTTTCACCTGTCTCTTCCGTTGCTTGTATAAAAACCACTTTAACAAGCGACATTTTCCCACAGGTCTGATAAGCCGGGCCACATTTTCAATTACAGCATTAAAACAGCGAGCAAAGCTCCTTCTCATCCCTCCTTGCCATTTGCCTTCTCGAGTGCCTCTTTCTGTATACATATCGTGGCTGTAAAAAATCACAAGAACATACACGGAGATGATAACGAACGAGCAAAAATCGCGAGAGATCGTTGCCGAGGAGAGAAAAGGTCCATGAGAGAGGAGCAGCCTCGACGCATTACTATATCAGATTATGTTGGAACACCAAGTCCAATTTATACGACGATAAATGCCATACTGCCATCTCTCGGCTGGCTGCCATTTTAATATGTCCTTAAAAGCATCTCATCTCTTAAAAGATTTTTTCGCTTGCTCTCTCACCCTATGTGGCCTCTCTCGCTGCACACACACCGACTGCCCTCGCGATAGTATGTCAGAAAAAGAGAAAGAGAGAGGGAGAAATAGGTAGGACAAAGCGCTGGAGAAATGTATAGAACGAAATAATACAGAGGAGAGCTTAAAAAAAATCCATTTTGCTCCAAGTCTGGGAGACTCGCTCTTTGCCCCCGTTATATCCATGTTGACCCTATTTTCTCCTACCCTCGCAAAAGAAAAAACCCCAAACCGAAATCAACGAAAATTTGGAAACCTTCAGAATTTTCGAAAGATTTTTTTAATTATAGGTTTTCAATTAAAAGGCAGCCATTGTTCAAGTAACTACGAGTAATTGAGAAGATTTCATCTGGCTAGCCCGTAGAATCTAGTTCAGATAATTGGTACTGGTTGTCTAGTATAATCAGTGATGGTTTTCACAAAACATTCGTGCTTGAGCCAAAACAAAAGTCCAAAGCCTCATTGGATTGAGTTATGGAATCTACAGTGAAGATTCCATGCCATGGTGTCTTACTAGACTCAGCGAAAAATCCAACAGAGGGATAATAAATGAGTAAAAACTCCAGAATTTCTTCAATGGGCCAAACCGTCGATCCCATGACACGTGGGGATTCCATATGGCAAAATTCTGGAATTTCTTGTTTGAATAATCTACGATTCTTTCTCTCCATGGATTTCATTGTTCAACACGCTGATGAAAATTTATAGTTCTTATTGGGACCATCTAAAATTTCCTTGTGAGCACCATCGCTAAGTATGGGGGTCATCACGATGAATGGGTTCATAAACATGACTGAAAAAAAAAACAATCTCCAGTTTAATATCCTCCACAAACTTTCTAGAATCTCCATTAGATACTCAGATCATCCTGGATCTCATTATATGTCAACGAGTATTTATCCAGCCAGGCTTACTGCCCAGTGTGACCATCCTATGAAGACACACATTATGCTTTTCATTAATTCCTCAAAGTCCCCAAATAATTAAGGGAAACTAAACGGGTCCAACAAACATTTATAAATAAATTTCTACAGGAGACTGTGTGGCTATCAATTCTACTATATATACGTCCGTATATCTTTTATCACTTCCGTCTCTATTTTTGGACAAATTAGGTCTTTATGATGTATCGCATATTCACCAATCGACCTCCGGAAGTCTCATTCATTGAACTCTCGGTTGCTGATTGAAAAAAAAGAATTACAGATCGATACACAATGGATGGGGATGAGTTGGGTGAGTCAGTTTGTGTGGATGCATGGAAGTTGGAAGGGACCATCTAAAATTTCCTTGTGACCACCATCGCTAAGTATGGGGGTCACCACGATGAATGGGTTCATAAACATGACTGAAAAAAAAAACAATCTCCAGTTTAATATCCTCCACAAACTTTCTAGAATCTCCATTAGATACTCAGACCATCCTGGATCTTATTATAAGCCAACGAGTATTTATCCAGCCAGGCTTACTGCCCAGTGTGACCATCCTATAAAGACACACATTATGCTTCTCATTAATTCCTCAAAGTCCCCAAATAATTAAGGGAAACTAAACGGGCCCAACAAACATTTATAAATAAATTTCTACAGGAGACTGTGTGGCTATCAATTCTACTATATATACGTCCGTATATCTTTTATCACTTCTGTCTGTACTTTTGGAAAAATCAGGTATGTATCGCATGTATTGCAAACTTTCTAGAATCTCCATTAGATACTCAGATTATCCTGGATCCCATTATAAGCCAAGGAGTATTATCCAGCCAGGCTTACTGCCCAGTGTGACCATCCTATAAAGACACACATTATGCAACATTTCTAAATAAATTTCTACATGAGACGGTGTGGCTATAAATTCTACTATATATACGTCCGTATATCTTTTATCACTTCCGTCTGTATTTTTGGACAAATTAGGTATGTATGATGTATCGCATGTTCACCAATCGCCCTCCGGAAGTCTCATTAATTGTACCCTCGCTTGCAGATAAAAGAAAAAAATATTACAGATCGATACACAATGAATGGGAAAATGTTTCTCGAAGATTTCGCGATTGCGAACTAGTTGGATAAATGGGGATGAGTTGGGTGAGTCAGTTTGTGTGGGTGCGTGAAGGGAGCATTTTCTTTGACTACAGTTATATATATATATATATATATATAGCTCCGGGCAGTGGTTGTTACATTCGAAATATCCACGATTTATCGCAATACGAATCAGTTATATGTGTATAGGATAACGAATAAGAGGGAAAACGAGATGCCGAGTCAGCGTCGATACACTCATTGGATATATAGCTCAGAGCTTTGATATCTCACCGTGTAGTACGAGAGAGATCCAAGAGTTTCGTTGTCTCTTCTTCATCGTTTCTCAATCCCGTTACCAAATAAAATGGATACTCTGTCCTGTTACGAACGATAGACCAACCAAGCCAATTCTCGATTAATCGCTGATCGATTTCACCATTTCTTTCTTCGCTGTTCTTTATATTTATATATATATATATATATTGGATATCCGCATGCCATACCAGTATCTGGACCAATAGCGAATGAACATCGGCAAAGTGCAAATTAATTCAATTATAATTTTGACTTGAATATTTAATAATAAACTATTGAAACATTTTCAAAAAATTTCACAAAATGTATATATTATGCAACATGCATAATAATCATTTTCAACATTTGCAACATTGAAAAAAAAAATCGTAAATTTTTTTCTGAGTCTTAGATTCAAATCTGTTTTTACCGATGGTGCACCATCGGTCTAAAAATTCCATTTGGTGGTCAAGCTGCCATGGAACGTACCATACCTTACTGTGTCATTCACCCATTCCTTTCGATTCGTACCGAAATCCTCCACTGTCTCTGGATATAATAATGGCCTCAAGATCAACCAATAAGAAGCTTAAACCTTTCACTATTTATATGTATGTGTGTGTAGAGGGGGGGGGGGGGGGGGGAGGATCATGCCCAATCCTCGGATATTGCTTGCCTTGTCCGAAACTGTAACAATCGCTGCAGAGGGTGCAGCAATCTTTTACGTATTTATTTATCGTTAAATAAGAATTGGCGAAGCAAACATCGAAATCGTACTGTGCCCGATTACCTTTTCCTCATTTTCTCAATCTTTTTCTCTCTGTCTATTTTCGTTCGATTCCGAGACAAACCGACAAAATCTCGTCTGCCATTTTCTGTATATATACGAAAGTCAATGAGATCGTTTCTCTGAGAGCTCTCGCGGTGTCTTTTGGTAACGTGATTGCAAAAATTCCACAGCGTCTTTTTCACGAATATATATATATATACATCCATATATATATAGATAGATATATAAATATATATATATATATATATATATATGCATATGAACATATACACCTATAGACAATCATGCTGCTATCTAACGAAATAAGCCAACGAACGAGCTGATTTCTTCTGGATGAGTTTTTTTTTTCCTTTTTCTTCCTTTGCTCGATCAACAGAAACACAGTGGCCCTTGGCACTTGGGGGTTTTACCAGATCGCATTTTCTCGAAATTAGAGAAAACGAAATTATTCCAATCGCTGAAGCAAGAGAGCACGTAATTCGAAAGTCCTTCATAGCCATTTTTCTTCAACTCAAAACTTTAACTAACATTTTCCCGACGAGATTGGAATTTGTAATTGGCATTTTGAATACATGTAAAAAAAAATTGTCTTTAAGATTTTAGATTATTATCACAAATAGTATAATCGAAGAGTATACAAGAGAAAAACCATCATTTGTCATTTCAATTTTCCTTCAGCAAAATCGTTTTTTAAATCAACGATTAAAAAAAAAAAAACAAAATTAAAATCAATGGTTTTCTATTCGAATATATTCATTGCTAATCATGTGATCAAATCATCACTTAGATGGAGAATAAATAGCATTCAATGGGAAATCATTTATTGCCATTCAACTTGCCATTGGTAAATCGCTCTTCGAATGGAAAATTTTTAGGATTCAATAGAGAGATCCATGCAAAAATCATACACTCTGATTAATTTGCCATTTTCAAAGCAATATCCAAATGGAATTTCTTCACTGCTGGAATTACTTTTGATGGTAGAATTTTATTATGAATAGTTAATAAAGATCGCTGCGACATTTTTCTCATTTGCAAACAAAAAATAACAATTTTACAGTTTCACCACCAATGCCATCGAATATATTTCAATGAGACGTAAAGATTTTTAGCATAGAATATTTAATAATAGCAATAATTTACTAACAATAAAACAGAGTTTAGTGGAAATTTATCTAAAAAAATTACGTGTGGCAAAAAAAAATCTACGCTTTTATGATTTTCATTTATCCAGTCTCTTCGACGTCACAAACATCACGATTGCGAATATGGAATGCTCGGGAAAAATTGAGCGAGATGCACAATAAGAAAACGAAGAAATGAGAAGAAAAGAGAAAAATCATAAGATCGAGATGGAACGGAATAAAAGGTAGATATGTATATATAGTCTCTATTCGAGGTTTGCCTCGATTTTTTTCTCGACTGATGGTTCAAATGGCATTATACAAGCTCGCCGTCTTATCTGATTCTCTATCTCTCTCAAATTCTCTTTTTCTCTTCGTTATTTTCCCCTTTCACTTGGTCTCATTATTCTCTCTCACTGCCTCACCCTCTCCCTCTTTCTCTCTCTCTCTCTCTCTCTCTCTCTCTATCCTTCTGTTCCATCCCACGACAGATTTCGAGATTTTTCTTCGTCACTCTGGGATAGACAGAGAGAGAGAGAGAGAGAGAGAGAGAGCGAAGGGGGAAGGGTGGGAGGGAGGGAGGGAGGGAGCAAGTAGACTCGATGCTCACGCTGACTCGCTCGGGCGCGACAGATAGGGAATCGAAAGAAAATCTGGATTCTCAATAAGCTGACGGGAGGAACGGGTATGTGTGTTCATGCTGTGTGAGCCCTCCCTGTGGCTTCGGGATGCCAGACGCGTACGCCGCCAATGCCAAATTGCCTTCGAGGGGTGAAACGGAACGATAACACGGCCATGGTGGTCCTCATACATATATATATATATATATATATGTATATATATCTGTGGAGCTGCATATATATATGGCTGATTCCACAGAAAACTAAAACACTTGACAGCCCTGACCCCTCCTATCCAATCGACAATTTTTCACACATTAGTTTATCTCATAAGAGATCATTAAAATTAATTGAATTTTTTTTTATATCGACCCCTCATAGTGTCAAATGATCATTTTTTTCGAGTTTTTGAAAAGTGTTGAAAACATCAGTGAATCTATGGATATTTCAAACAGAAATATATAAAGGAAAATTATCCTATTTTATGTAAAAAAGTTTCATCTTTCCGAAAACCACCCTATCTCTTCATTTTAATCCCATTTTAATCTCATGGCTGTGAAAATGACATTTTTCAAAAACGTATAACAATTTTCGAGGATTCATCTGTTACATGGAAAAAATATTTTTCTTATCAAAATTTATACACTTTTACATGCAATTTACAACATTTTAAGTAGATGCTGTGAGTGATTGGGCCAACTTTGCAGTCTCGCTTCGTTCGTCCACAAACACACTCACTCGAGGAGTAAAATTTATAAACACTTTAGAAAAGTTTCGTGCTTATGACGAAATGTAAAACTTTCGTTCCATGTGAGAGTACACACGGTATATATATATATATATATATATATATATATATATATAGATATACCATAGAAGAGAAGCAGAGGATGCTGTCCTTCTCCCCCCCCCCCCAACCCAAAAGTACCCAACCTACATATACGACAACTTCGATGAAATAACTTATCGTGAGAGGATTCAACTTCTGGCCCCTCTCACTCAATAAAATTTATCTCCTCTCTCTCTCTCGTCCTTACATTGATGTATATTTTCTTGGAGAAATTTTTTTTCGATATTTTTGAATACTAAAAGCGCCACGTACGTATTTTTCGATCCTTGTATTATATCCCAGGAATGAAATATACGTCGAAAATCATGTAGGAGCTTGGAATTCGTGTAAATCATCTCCCGGCGTATCATCGAACCACGATATTAAGTGTACAGGCACGCATCCCCTTCTCATGCGTGCACACACGCACGCACTCAAAAATTCACACACACGAACACTCCATTTTTATCGGAATCTAAAAAATATTATGTCAAAAATAAATTAAATTAAACGGGCAAAATATAAATAAGATAAGCTATGAAAATAAGAGAGAGAGAGAGAGAGAGAGACAAAACGAAAAGATATTCATCTTGTATATGATGAATATATAACAATGTATATAAATATCGAAAAATATCTCACGTGGTTTGTGGGCAAACAGGGGATTTTTCACCCTGGTGAAAAATTTAGCAAACCTATTTTGTTTTTTCCACTTTTACTTCTTTGTGGAAGGGTTCGACTCGTATGATTGAAAGCGTTATAGAGTCATATATATATATATATATATATATATATATATATATATACATTTCTATACGTATATATATATATATATTTATACATATATATATATGTATATATATAGCATCAATATACACAGCAAACAATATACAATATATAGAGTCTAGGATGGTATATTATTCCATGCATATCGTCCTCCGTATACATACGACCGATTCATCGAGAGGCTGCGGTGGCAACCGAATCTACATCCGCGCCTTTTTCAATATCGAAACGCGGGAATATTATCTTGTTTATTTTTTCCTTTTATTCCCGTTATATTCTCCACATTCATATATCCAGCTCTTTCTCTCTCTGTTTTTCTTCGTCGCTGCGATATATAAACGTTTCCAACGATAAATGGAGGGTGTTAAGTTGCATACCGGGGGAGGGTTAACTATCTATCGACCACCTCTCTCTCTCTCTCTCTCTCGCTCTCCTCTCTCTCTCTCTCTCTCTCTCTCTCTCTCTCTCTCTCTCTCTCTCTCTCTCTCTCTCTCTCTCTCTCTCTCTCTCTCTCTCTCTCTCTCTCTCTCTCTCTCTCTCTCTCTCTCTCTCTCTCCCCCCCTCTCTCTCTCTCGCTCTCTCTCTCTCTCTCTCTCTCTCTCTCTCTCTCTCTCTCTCTCTCTCTCTCTCTCTCTCTCTCTCTCTCTCTCTCTCTCTCTCTCTTTCTCTCTCTCTTTCTCTCTCTCTCTCTCTCTATCTCTGTGCCGGCGAGAGGATGACCACGAGAGCTCTGTGCGGGCTCTCGATATTGTTTTTAGGCTGCGGTTTTGTGTGCCTCCTGCACAGAGTCGTAGAGAGAGAGAGAGAGAGGAACAGAGTCTCTCTCCTGGGAAATTGGTCCTGCGCGCGGGTTTAGCCGAGCACTCCACTCACCACCGCCCATCTATTATACCCGTTTTGTGCTTTACCTCTGGGTGGCCAAATTTGCCACTGCTCTCTCTCTCTCTCTCTCTCTCTCTGTGGGCTAGACCGAACAGCCAGAGAGCTCTTACTATATCCCGCGGCTCGTCCCCTTCGATCAACGTTATTTCACTTTACGGCCCGTCGCAAAAATGCCCCTCATCCACAACCCTCATCCCCTTTACCTCTCCCATCACCTACGGAGCGCCGACTATCCCAGCACACTGCCACCCGTTCACTACTAGTGCCAGCTAGCGCTCCGATCGAAGTGCTTTTTCATCGTGGCACACACTTGTTATATATATATGTATATATATATACATACATATGTAGATACATATATATATATATATATATATACATATGTAGATATCCTTTCTCACTTGTGTATCTTTCCTTCTCTCTCTCTCTCTCTCTTTTAGAACACAATTGAAACATTCTCTATTCCAGCACACAACTTGAATCTCAGAGAATCCATTTCATTTTTTTTTCTTTTGACATACATATCGTTTTATATAGCCAAATAGAATATGCTATGACAACAATATATTTCTTACGAGATTTCACGTTTTCTCGATTTTGAAATGTCCGATTTTCAAATAACGTGAACTTGATCCCTCCCCTGAGATTTTAAAATATAAAAATAGAAAAAGAAAATGTGATGTCGAAAAAAAATGGAGCGAAAGATGGACAAGGGATGAAAGAAAATTGAACGATCAATAAACATAATAAATGATTAACTTTTTTTTTCTCCATGATTATTTTATTGGTCTGCAATTTTTTGTGTCTATTCTATTTGTATGCCTCAAATAGAAATCAATTATTGGAGCATTTAGTAAAAAAGTTTTTTCAAGTATTTTCAATCTCGAAAAATTAATAATTAACATAAAAGATGTTTCGACGATCCTGGACTTAATGGATTTACGAGATCATAGTGAAAATAAATAAATTAAAATTGTCAAATTAATATTCTCGAATTGTCACCAGATGTATTAATATGCCAGGTTACATGTACAGAAACGCGATTACGACAAATGTAAACTCCTTACCGATCGATAAGGGTTGAGTGGAGTCAGAACGACAGTTGGACCAAAAGGTAAAACTCGCTAATCGATTGGAAATCAACGACAAATTTCCACGACTGTTGTGCTAATATGCTTGTCACACTGCGCGAACTTTGGCTGATAGAGATGTCCTCGCAAAAACGTGATGGTGTGTATAGTGTTGAATTTATAAACCGGTCCCTCAATTCCTCGATTGGAAAGCTCTGGGGCACTGAACTCGTATTAATGGGACGATAGACACGACGAATAGAAGCTTCGATCGTCTGTTGAAGTGCCTCGTCTCCAATTGAACTTCGATATATATGTCGCTACGATGCACACAGGGTGATTCAAAAATCATTCAACCCTCGTAGAAAATAGTCTGTGTGAAAAATTTAAAAAAAATTATCAGCATTTTACATATTCTTCCTCGAGAGTTATATTGAATTAACGAGCCACATTGACAAATGAGAACTATTTGAAATTGAAGTTTGTGTCAATTCCTTTTCTCACAAGCTCTGCATTATTTGAGTGGGAATTGAGTACAAATTGATTACTATTTATTGTCCTTATCTCAATAAGGACAAGTTGAGTAAATTTTGTGCTGAGACCCCATCAAGAAATTCAGTCCAGGAGACCCAAAATTCTCCTCACCCTTTTTTTCTCAACTTGTATATTCAAATCGTTTTCAATAGTTGCTCAACTCCATCTCAAATTATGTTCAATTATGTAACAAATTTTGACTGTACTTCTTTTCAACAAAATATTTAATATTTTTCATAAATTGTGCTCTTTAGAAACCTCGAACAAAATTTTCCAGCTTCATTCTGATCGGTCAACTTGGATCGTTCGATTCTTCAAACATTCCTCAACGTTTAAATACTCGTTAGGAGATCAATTTAATTGATTTTTGCCACAAAAATCGTCCACGCAGTTGCCTGGACTTAATCTTTAATTCTGAATCACCCTGTATATAAATATACACGTATGTTTGTCTATACATAGTGTATACCCTTAAGTCAACAGTTGCTCAACTCCATCTCAAATTATGTTCAAGTATGTAACAAATTTTGACTGTACTTCTTTTCAACAAAATATTTAATATTTTTCATAAATTTTGCTCTTTAGAAACCTCGAACAAAATTTTCCAGCTTCATTCTGATCGGTCAACTTGGATCGTTCGATTCTTCAAACATTCCTCAACGTTTAAATACTCGTTAGGAGATCAATTTAATTGATTTTTGCCACGAAAATCGTCCACGCAGTTGCCAGGACTTGATATTTAATTCTGAATCACCCTGTATATAAATATACACGTATGTTTGTCTATACATAGTGTATACCCTTAAGTCAACAGTTGCTCAACTCCATCTCAAATTATGTTCAATTATGTAACAAATTTTGACTCTACTTCTTTTCAACAAAATATTTAATATTTTTCATAAATTTTGCTCTTTAGAAACCTCGAACAAAATTTTCCAGCTTCATTCTGATCGGTCAACTTGGATCGTTCGATTCTTCAAACATTCCTCAACGTTTAAATACTCGTTAGGAGATCAATTTAATTGATTTTTGCCACAAAAATCGTCCACGCAGTTGCCAGGACTTGATATTTAATTCTGAATCACCCTGTATATAAATATACACGTATGTTTGTCTATACATAGTGTATACCCTTAAAAGTCTCCGCCGCTGCAATCACACCATACGCGATTAAAGCCAACTCCGCGGCGTCGCCTCCTCTCTCTACGTGTCCTGTTTACTCCGAGCGGTGCCGCATTGAATGCAATCCCTCCCCCCCCTCCACCCATCACAACCCCTTTTCTATAATACATAATACCTCTCTCGAATCCCTGGCGCTGAACCGCGGTTACTCCGAGGGAAATCGATAGCACTTGCTGCAATAAACAACCTCTTCATCCTCCCTTATCCAACAGAATTCCGGGCGAAAAAAGAGTTCTTCAATCATCCCTCCATTCCACGGCTATATATATATATATATATATATAGATGTAGATGTAGTTTAGTCATGTATTATATTTATATATATGCTTTACCAGAAAGCATACTCTTTCCACCCTAATAATTATATTCTTGCTTGATTTGAAACTCTCTCGCAGGCAGTGAGATAGTTATTCGACGAACCCAAAAAGGGGACAGGGAGGAATAAAAGTTTCTCCATTTTCTCTCGTACGTGTCAAAAACAATGCACGAGTCTACAAAAAATAATCGAAATGAGTTCAACGACAATGAGATTGTAGACGTTCGTTTTTACAGCTACTTATCCTCGTTTAATTTGTTATTAATAATTCTTTTTACGATTTTTGTACAGAAATGTTAATGTGGAACCAGATGAACCAGATGAACCAGATGAAATTAAATAATTTTGTAAATCAATATTTGAGCGAACGATGAGTACTTTCTGGCCAAATAAAACTAATGTAATATTTTCAATCTTAAGTAGAGTGATGGTTTACCCACTATGGCAGATGCATGAGTATGGAATTAAAAAATAGTCGATTTGTTCTAGAACCAATCGGGTATTGTAGATCGGCACTTTCAACAGATCGATGATTATTCGATCCAAGAGAGATCGGGAGATACTTGTTTTGGACCAACTTATAAATAGTCGATTTGTTCTAGATCGATTACTCGTTTTAGATCGATGATGATTTGTTATAGAACTAATCGGTATTATAGATCGGCGTTCTCAACAGATCGATGATTATTCGATCCAAGAGAGATCGGGAGATACTGGTACTGGACCAACTTAATTACCATTTTCGATCAAATTAATAGCCATCTCTTTGGAGCTGATACGAATCCGGATAATATTGATCGTTATCTCTACTAGGCAAAATTAATATTTACCTCCTCCGATCCAAGGAGACTAAATCAAATTAATTGACATCGTTTCTGAATTTTATGGGCAGTCAATATTTACCTGTTCTGGATCATGTTGATATTTTTTTATCTTCTGAATTTAATTAACAGTAATCTGTTCCGAGTCAAAATCATACTCATTTATCCATTAGTATTACTTTATTCTGGAGCAAATGACTTTTGTACAAAAATTGAACATCAATTTTGTATTAATGTGACAAATTTTACTTAAAATTCGTAACATAATCAAAAACAATTTAATCCACATATTTGCCTCTCATCTAGAATATTCGAACTTAACAATCCCTAATCAATATAAGGGCGAAATGTTAACATTTTAAGGCCCAAAGAAACACTTGATATTCATGCCCTCCTTCGCCAAGCCATTACCATATTTCATTCCAAATTGAAAAAAAAAATAGATTTTTAATTCTAGTTGGCGACTATTTTTTTTTTTAAGTGTTTCTAGTAACATTTGCCAGCAATCCACGATGACCCGGAATCGAGCAAGCGGAAAAAAGAGGTAAATTAGTGCTTCCGTATATATCTGCGCCAACGTTGTTATCCGCGTTAATTCTCCAATGCCCGAGTTTTTTTTTTGGCGGACGACGTGAGCACTGACCGAAAAATTGATAGGAAGAGAGACGAGAGAGAGAGAGCTGAATCGTTGAAACCTTTTTTTTCCACTTTTTATACTTAATGTCACGTATACATCGAGCATTGCCTCTCGCTTACTCATTCGAAGCTCAAAGTTTGTTAAATTTCATTCCCGGTCATGTATAACGAGAACTGCCCTGGGTGGCTGTGCAGATGGCACCAGATAAAGCACTCCAAGTCATCAATACTTTTCAGTGCGGCGATCCGAATGAAATATTGGCTTGGCTGTCGTATTGTACAATATATAAATATACGTATATGGGACATTCTAGAGCAAATTCACGAGGTATGTAATTATCAACAGTTTTTTCCTTCTTAAAAGAAGTTTTTTCTTCTTAAAAGTTTTTGAGCTGTTGATGGTTAAAAAAATGGTCCATAAAATTTTCGGGATTTTTCGATAAACCCTAGTAAATATTTGAGACGTTACCGATCATTTTGAAATTTGTACACTAAATTCTTCGTCAAAAACGTAAATTCGTAACTCCCTCCACCACCACCCCCCCTCCCCAAATTGGCATGGTTTTCATATAGGTGTGAGAAAAAAAAAATCACGATATAAAAAAATCTTGAAATTTCCATTATTTTATACTCATTTTGCAAGAAAAATGGGGATCTGAATAGAGGCTAATGTCAGATTATCGTGTTGTGAAGAAAAGATCGGAACTTGAATCGGAACTTCGATATATTTGTATCGACATTTATAGTAAATGTAAAAGAATGAGAACAATTGACAATGTTGAAAAGTATTCAATATTGACATAAAATATTTTTTATTACAGAAAAAAATAAAATTATTGTGACGTACACTGTTAAAAAAATAAAACTAGCTAAGGTCACTTTTACAATTTGCCTAAAGTGTCCCATATACGAAACTCAAACCGATATATCTGCCATTTCATAAAACACACATATATATATATATATATTTTTAAATAAACACTGAAAATATGTGTGGAATGTAATTTCTGCCGAACAGAATGACTGATAAGAATGGGCTGCTCGATACTGAGAAGCGACGATTAAAGCTGGACGACGAAGATGCATAAATACATACATATGTATATAGCACATGGGCTATCTCCACTTTTTATAATTACACGATAAGCCTATCTAGTTTCAAATTCTCCACTTCATGTCTCAAAAAAAATCTCTCTGGTCAAATTGCAACGAAAAATTAAACATCCATTCTGAAGTTTTTGTTTAGATGCAATAAAAAAATTCATGAAATATTTTTTTTAAGCATGTATAACTCAAAAAAAAAAAAAAACATGCGTATACTTTATTTTCGTTGATGGCAAAAACTTTCTCTTCTCTCGTATCTCTCAACAGAGTTTATGTACTTCGGTATACTCGCATTTTTTTTCTCTCTCTTGTGTCTTAAATTTTATCCGTGTATACCAAACCATGCGCGATGGGGTTCAATTATAAACAGAGGATATTTTTATAGCCCCCGCAGCCAGTAGAAAAGTTATGAGATGGTATGAATTCATATATATATATACGTATATATGGCATAAAGGTATACGCACATTAATAATGCCGGTTTTGATCCGTGCGGACGATACAAGGTACCAGAACTCACGCACGCTCTCTTTCCTCTCTTGGACCTCACGCAGCAGACCTTAATACGTTTTTGCTTCTCTCCCTAACGCGCGAGCTGCACATATGCATTTTTCTTTTTTCGATTTTCGACTGCCGATTACTCAACGGTTTGAGCTTCATTTTTCCATAATCGCAAATAATATGAAATTTTGCACACAGCGATTTTTCCATCTCTAATTAATTAAAATTAAACATTGGAAAATGAAAATAAGCCAAATTCCAAAATGGTGGTAAAAAATGTTCGAAATTTGAGCAACTAATGGCGAATGTGAGGACGAAAGATCGCAAACAAAAATGGAGGATTTGAAATGTCAGACTCAGAGTCAAAAAATTTCAAATACAAAATGGTCAATCCAAAATGGCGGACTCAAATGCAAAAAAAATAACGGATTTCCAATAAACATCGGTATTCGGAAAAAAAAATCGGATAGTTCAGTGCAAGTTCGAAAAACAAAAAATCCCAAATTCAAAATGGCCGATTTTCAAACTAATTCCGCATCAAAGTGTAACGTGTGGGGCTTATCTTATTGTTAACGAAAGAGTGGAGGTGCATATTTTTATGCATATTTTTTTTCGATTTTCGACTACCGATTACTCAACGGTTTGAGCTTCATTTTTTCATAATCGCAAATAATATGAAATTTTGCACACAGCGATTTTTCCATCTCTAATTAATTAAAATTAAACATTGGAAAATACAAATAAGTCAAATCCCAAAATGGTGGTAAAAAATGTTCGAAATTTGGGCAACTAATGGCGAATGTGAGGACGAAAGATCTCAAACAAAAATGGAGGATTTGAAATTTCAGACTCAGAGTCAAAAATTTTCAAATACAAAATGGTCAATCCAAAATGGCGGACTCAAATGCAAAAAAAATAACGGATTCTCAATAAACATCGGTATTTGGAAAAGTTTTTCGGATAGTTCAGTGCAAGTTCGAAAGGCAAAAAATTCCAAATTCAAAATGGCCGATTTTCAAACTAATTCCGCATCAAAGTGTAACTTGTGGGGTTTATCTTATTGTTAACGAAAGAGTGGAGGTGCATATTTTTATGCATATTTTTTTTTCGATTTTCGACTGCCGATTACTCAACGGTTTGAGCTTCATTTTTTCATAATCGCAAATAATATGAAATTTTGCACACAGCGATTTTTCCATCTCTAATTAATTAAAATTAAACATTGGAAAATACAAATAAGTCAAATCCCAAAATGGTGGTAAAAAATGTTCGAAATTTGGGCAACTAATGGCGAATGTGAGGACGAAAGATCTCAAACAAAAATGGAGGATTTGAAATTTCAGACTCAGAGTCAAAAATTTTCAAATACAAAATGGTCAATCCAAAATGGCGGACTCAAATGCAAAAAAAATAACGGATTCTCAATAAACATCGGTATTTGGAAAAGTTTTTCGGATAGTTCAGTGCAAGTTCGAAAGGCAAAAAATTCCAAATTCAAAATGGCCGATTTTCAAACTAATTCCGCATCAAAGTGTAACTTGTGGGGTTTATCTTATTGTTAACGAAAGAGTGGAAGTGTTCACGAGTCTTTGGCAGCTCGGTAAAAATGTCAACTCAGCAAATCAGCCTTTTCGCCCTCACACGACGGTGGATGGGAGTACAGAGAGAACTCTCGTGCTCCCGACGCGACATTTTCCGATTGCAGAATGCTCCGTAGACTGCAAAGTCAACAACGACAAATAATCACTTTCCCGGACGAGCGATCACGACTAAATGGCGAGGATGGGGAACAGCTAGCAACGCTTCAGTTGGGCTCCCTCGTGAGTTTCAACGGAGGTTCAGCACGACACTGGAACGTTACTATATATAGATATATATATATATGTACATAGATATAGATATATATAGATATATATACAGATGTAAATTTATATATATATATATATATATACTAAATTTATACATATATACACGAGTTGCGTCGATATATATCTTCATATATAAAACTAGACTCACGAATACCATTCAGGGTTGCCCCTGCGATTGTCGGCTGTGTGCTAATGAAGGAGGAATTCAGCGCACGAAATTCTCGCGTTAAGCGAAAGGTTTACGTTTGTTCCCCTTCCCCTTCCCACTCTTTTCCACCCAATCCTTCCCTTCCAAGAGCCCCTTCATATAATTAGACCTCTATATATCTTTTCGATCGTTATATATGCACACACTTACGTGTACCGAGATGTACGGATACTGCACTCATTGTCAGAGAAATTGCACTTGTCGTAATAACTAATGACTGATGACCAAAAATTTATAATTTATTCAATTATTCCATGGTAAAAAAGTGGCAATTTTTCATTATAAAATATTTGCCAAACAATTAAGATTGTTAAATAAAAAATGGGCTAAATAACTATATTCAGCCCCTTTTTCATTTAACCATCTTAATTGTTTGGAAAATATATTATAATGAAAAATTGCCACTTCTGGCCTCAGTAGAAACATAATAACCAGAAATGTTGAGTTTATTCCAAAATTTTTTTATAATGAAAATTTCGTAAGTTTAGCAGTCTAAAATAGTTGCAAAAAAATTGATATAAAGAAGAAAATTTTGAAAAAGATTGCAAGGGTCGTGAGTCCACCCTTCATAAATCTATTTTGCAGTAATTGGTTCACTTAAAATTTACATGGTTCACTTTAGTTTCATATAGTGTGACGATACCTGTCGTTGTAAAAGAATTGATCCATTATATACAGTGAAAGGGATGTTTTTATTCTCTGAAGACAGTAAACCCAATTTTTCCCCATCGTTTTTTCTTTTTTTTTAAATATTTTCATAGAAACTTTTTAATTCTTAGAAAAAAATGAAAGCTAAAACACATCAGTAAAAAGTTCTGAAAGAATTTTTCATTGCCAGATGCACCAAAATTCTAGTTGATTTACTCAAATATACAGAATTTTGCCTCTAGATGACATTTTTTCTCCACCATGTGCTCATTTTGTTTGTAATAATTTCAGCTGCAAAGCACAATTTAGTTGGCGAGGCACAGATTTATGTTCATTTTTTAACACATTTGTAAAGTCGAATATTTGATTTATTTCAATTTCTCCCCCTTAAATTCCATTTCGTACAATCACGTTTATGAAAATAGCAGTATTTAAAAAGCCATTGAGGACTCTAAGCCATGCAAGGGAAATCCATGACACACACACACACACACACACACACACACACACACATATATATATATATATATATATATATATATATATATATATATATATATATATATATATATATATGTGTGTGTGTGTGTGTGTGTGTCATGGATATATATATATATATATATATATATATATATATATAACCACACAACTTCATAGCCGATTGCGCTTTCCGAGTTCAGTTCTGAAGGAAAGGGGCAAGCACTCAACATTTTTATTTATTTAGATAGTCTCGGTATCTTGAAGATTCCAGGACCTAGAATATATATATATATATATATATATATATATATATATATATATATATATATATATATATATTTATATTTATGTAGAGTGTGGTATGCCATGAAAGAGGTCGAAAGAGGTGGATATTATAGTGAGTATAAAAGAAGTAGGGTGAGCTGTAGCAGAAGAGGGGTGATAGATATACGACCTCATAATTCGCTTCTAAACATCGCTAATTGCAGTGCTGACCCTCTAAATCTTTTCGGATGTTATCTGCTCGCTCAGGGAATGCTCTGCTAACCCGGTTTGCGATCCCCTTGCGGCTTATATATACCCTTACAATATATATATACAGGCATACATATATACATACATATGCACATAGACATGTGTCTGACTCGTACGTTAACCGACCTACCTACCTCGCTTACACATATTGCCGCTGCTGTGGCTGCTCTCCATTAACCCCCGAGAATCTTCCTCGCCCTCTCTCTCTCTCTCTATCTCTCTCTTTCTGTCTCCATGGCCTCGTACGATTCACAGATCGTCACAAGATAGCTAACCACCTAAAGATTTTTTTACCGCGTTCCACAGGACCAGTTAAAAGAAGCGAGGAAATATGGTCACATATCGTAGCTCGACAGCACACGCTTTGAGAAAGTTTTGGCTCTCATCGTGTCGCGTGACAATTCGAGCATACTTTCGACCAGTCTAATAGAGAGCCTTAATAGGGTGTACTTTCAGAGCAAGAAAAAAGAAACCTTTGCACCGGAGGCCAATGACTCATCGTTATTTATATTTCATAATTTGTATCTATTTGTATCACCATCAATGTTTTATTTAGGATGTCATGGCGTTGCATTTTTATTACCGATTGTCTTACAATTCGAGTACGCCACCACCTCGAAATTTTGAACATATTTTTCTTAGAGATGAGTGGATGAAAAAAAAAAAAAAAATTGCAGTTGATGTCAAATTATGGCACGTATATGATCTAAAAGTTTAATTGAGTTTCGTCGAGTTGTCTTGGAGAAAAATTGTATTAAAAGTTTTTGAGGTTATGATACAGGTCGACAGCCATTTCGTTGAACATGAACCATTAACCGTGCTGGCAGTTACAACTTATATAAATACTCATACAGATTTTTAAATATTTTTATAATATATTTGAGCACATGAAATAAATAATATATTCAAATAGAACATAACAGTATTTTTGAAAAGCTGCAAATTCTACCTTGCATATTGCTTGCTCGTGATTTATCTCATTTTAGTTATGGAGAAAATATAATATGAGTAACTCAATATTAATTTATAATAAGGAGGCTCTTTTTTACGAAAATTGAAATTTCACGAAATTGAGAATTAAAAAAGAACTGGACACAGGCATTTTTCAAAAAATTCAAATTACCATAAAAACATAAAATGCTACGTTTCAACAACATTGCTCAAGCTGCTCTCGAGATACCAACATTATAATTTTTCGAGCCCGTCAAACACACACATACATTATAGGCATTTTATAAAAATATGATTTTTCGACGTTTTGGAACATTTTAAGTACTGTGCAATTACAATCTCGAAAAAAAAATCCATGAAAACAAGACTTTTTCTACGAGGAAATAATTTACATAAAAAATGTATATATATATATATATATATATATATATATTGTCCTGTATTTTAATGGGTATGAGAAATAATCTTCTTCAAAATAAAGAGAAATTTCCACAGTAGATGAAAATACGAGCAGGGATAATATAGGTGAAAAAGAACGTCACTTGCGGGGTCAAAGGGAACGGTGAAGGATATCAAAAAGAAATTTACGGTAATAGAAACGAGTACGATTTCGGGCATTGTGTTAATATATATATATATATATATATTATGTAAACGAGAGAAAAACGAAAAGGGACGTGGCAAACCTTGAGCAAGAGAGCAAAGATTACGGATCCGTGAGTTCACTTTGACTGAACTTCTTGTGGAAAGGTCGGATAAGAGAGTCGCATAAGACAGAAAAAGATATGGACTCTCTGTGAAGATGAGATAGCGCAAGGGCTTTGAAAAATGAGCGACGTGATTGGAACGGGGGTGAGACGTATCTCATTCCCCAATCTGTTTTTTCTTTTTTTTTCATTTTTAATTATAAACAGGCCACGGGTTGCAGAAGGGAATTCATTGCGAAGTCATAATAGACTTCGATATTATACGTATAACCCAAAACCAAACTATTCAATTTTCTTTCATTTTTTCCCTATTTTTTTTTTATTATTATTTTGATCCACCATATTTTTCTAGCTTCAGAGATTTCATCAAACAATGATTTCAATTATGAGGAAAATAATTGTCAAGCGTTTTACAAGCATTTTTTTTTCATTCTACCAGTAGATCAACGACTATACTTTCACGTAATTCTGGATAAAAAAGAAACGTGGCCTTCCTTAAAGCACTAATACTGCATTGCATGTGCATTTTCCACCGGAATCCCATTCAGAGATTTTCAAGAAAAATGGGTCAAAAATGGCTTAAGGTTATATCGACCTTTCATCCTTTTCTCAAGCACGTCATTAGATCGAATGATTTTTCAATAGTACTTTAGCGTTTGCAGAATGACGTTCGTTTTTATTTGCTCAGAAAAATCGTATAGCACATATGGTGCATCTGTATAAAGGATACGAGGAGCATTCGTACGGAAATTTGAGAAATTTCCAGTGATCGAGTTTTCAAGAAAGGAAAAAAAAAAATGGTAGGCAAAACTCGCGTTTTATCCATCGAACGATTGACCCATTGGGGTATTAGTAATGGTCATGTGTACCAAAAGAACTCGAAGGTTATCAAAAATATGCGAGGATATGGGAGTGGAAAAATCTCGACAAGTATACGCGGTTCAGTGGATCGACTCTTTATACTGCGGATTTTTCAATTTATTCGGGACACACCACAGAGAACGGTATATACACTCGACATAAATCGACGGACCATTCTTTGTTCGTACTTTGACATATATAGTGGGTACAGGCCAAAAGGATCTCAAGAGAGAAAAGAAGAAAAGCTCGAACCGAGTGAAAGCTTTAATGAAATGCTAGGTCGCGTGAATTTTCATAAAACAAAAGCTCTAACGCGGCAGCGAGTTAAAAAGAGAAGGAGAGAAAGAGGGTGAAAAGCGCGTGGATCAGAGGAGCTGCATAATCACAAAACGTATATATATATATATTTTTTTTTTTCTCCCTAGCGATCTTTACGGATATATTCTCGAGACTCGCAAGGGGTCACTAATAATCACTTATTCTTCAGTCCGCCACAAAACCGTTGACGTGCTTTGTTTCGGATTCACGAAGGCGAGTCTAGTCCCGAATGACTTTGCGACGAGAGCATTAAATCCCACCATCTTTTCCATGAGATTTTCGTGCTCAGCAACTGGAACTCTCTAGGACCGCGTCAACCGAATGATGGTAAAAAGAGAGAGAGACATTGAGAACCTTCTGAAACCGAGAAAATACGTCCTTAACCCATTTGCAAGCTTGTGAAGTTATTCATGACTCTTGTTCCGATTAGAATGATTTTATCTTTCATGAAAAAATATAATTCGTGCTAAACAATAAAATAATAATGGAGGCTGTGACGTTAGCTTGACGATAAGAATGAGTGGAAGACATTATTAAACTTATGGGAGCGAGAAAAATCGTCCTTAACTCATTTGCGAGCTTGTGAAGTTATTCATGACTCTTTTTCCGATTAGAATGATTTTTTCTTTCATGAAAAAATATAATTCGTGCTAAACAATAAAATAATAATGGAGGCTGCGACGTTAACTTGACGATAAGAATGAGTGGAAGACATTATTAAACTTATGGGAGCGAGAAAAATCGTCCTTAACTCATTTGCGAGCTTGTGAAGTTATTCATGACTCTTTTTCCGATTAGAATGATTTTTTCTTTCATGAAAAAATATAATTCGTGCTAAACAATAAAATAATAATGGAGGCTGCGACGTTAACTTGACGATAAGAATGAGTGGAAGACATTATTAAACTTATGGGAGCGAGAAAAATCGTCCTTAACCCATTTGCGAGCTTGTGAAGTTATTCATGACTCTTTTTCCGATTAGAATGATTTTTTCTTTCATGAAAAAATATAATTCGTGCTAAACAATAAAATAATAATGGAGGCTGCGACGTTAACTTGACGGTAAGAATGAGTGGAAGACATTATTAAACTTATGGGAGCGAGAAAAATCGTCCTTAACCCAATTGGGGACTCGACGTATTCTTCACGACTTTTGTTCGGATCTTCTTATTTTCTTGAACAATCTCTGACTTTTGAAGAAAATAAAAAAATTGTAGTTAGAATATAATAGAGTACGGATAAAAGTTCAGCCGATCGTGTGATTGAATGTTTGGGACAAAAGGTGGTGAAAACAGACTTGGAAATCTTCGAAGACTTTACTGAACATCGAATGGCAATCAATGGTACGAAGCTTGAAAAATTAGCAACATATTCACCCTTTTTAATTTTTCCTTTTTTATTTAATTCTGTCATTCTCAGATGCGAAATTCTTTTCCATCTGAGTTTTATGAATTTTAGCTGATATTTTAGTAAAGTAAAACGAACAAATCCTCTACCAAAGATCTGAGATAATAAAAAAATATATATATTTCTTCAAAATATAATAAGTTTGGGCCCATTTGAAATTGACTCTTCATTTGATATACATTTTTGTACGCGAGCAAATAATCACGTGGCACGAGAGTGAAGTTATATAGAGATGATATGAAAAGAGACGAGTGAAATGCCGAGTGAGTTATGCACCCGAGTTTACGAGTATGAGGTGTATACGTACTAACCCAAGTAAAACCAATGTCGTGTAGATCTCTCGGTGGCGAGGGTTAACGATCGCCTTCCGCATTTCAAAATGAACTCTGCACGCTGCAGCCAGCGTCGAGTTGCGGGGCTCGAGCCAAAGAGACGTAACACACAGCAGATATAATACGATATAAGTACAGCTCACTGTATATATATGTGTGTATATATATATATTATATAGTTAGTTTGTACTCTAGACGAGCAAAACTGTATAATACTTTCGTTGTTACTAGCTCGCTCTCGCTTCTGCTCGCCACCCGACATGGCGTGACTCTATTTATGCGCGCGGGTGTAATACGAAGCGATCCCTTTTGGTATATATACCAACGTTGAAATGATTAAGCACTCCTGAGCAAAATATGCATACCTAATCGTTGGCCAGCACGAACGTCTCTTTCTTTTTCATTTTTTTATTTTCCATTCTCTCAGAGTTTAATTTTGTTTTTTTGTTATTATTTTTATTAATCTTTTTTGTTCAACACGAATCGTACTAGAGAACTGTGGCTATGAGTGATTCTCGTGAATGGCAATTTACCCTTAGACCGATTAAAAATTAATAAAAAGTTTTTCATCAAATATAAGGATTGACATATTGGCATTTTTGGAGGTTTGGACTCATTTGAGTACCATCAAGTATCATGAAGTTGGAGCGAACAGAAAAATGCTATGCTTTGTGTAAGTTTCGTGAGAATTTGAGGCGGTAATTCAGACTCAAGTTCAAATGGAAGATCTAATGAAAAAAAATCACAAAGGGTGAACTGCGATAAGCTTGCAAAATATGCATACGTGATCGTTGGCCAGCATGAACGTCTCCTTTTTAATTTTTTTTCCATTCTCTCCGAGTTTAATTTTTTTTGTTATGAATCTTTTTTGTTCAACACGAATCGTACTAGAGAACAGTGGCTATGAGTGATTCTTGTGAATGGCAATTTACCCTTAGACCGATTAAAAATTAATAAAAAGTTTTTCATCAGATATAAGGATTCATATATTGGCATTTTTGGAGGTTTGGACTCATTTGAGTACCATCAAGTATCATGAAGTTGGAGCGAACAGAAAAATGCTATGCTTTGTGTAAGTTTCGTGAGAATTTGAGGCGGTAATTCAGACTCAAGTTCAAATGGAAGATCTAATGAAAAAAAATCACAAAGGGTGAACTGCGATAAGCTTGTAAATGGTAAATTGCCAGAAGATTGAATTGCGATTTTTTATCAATCGGAATTTAGCATTCTGGAAAAAATTTATTCATGGACAATATTAGTCTGGAATTTGGTTGAATTGTGCCAGATCCTGAGCAAAATATGCATACCTGATCGTTGGCCAGCACGAACGTCTTCTTTTTCCATTCTCTCCGAGTTTAATTTTTTTTTTTGGTTTTTTGTTTATTAATCTTTTTTGTTTAATCGGAATTTATCCTTCTGGAAAAGATTCATTGATCAATAGGACAATATCAGTCTGGAATTCGGTTGAATTGTGCCAGATCCAGTAAGCCTGGGACTATCAAAAGCCTGACAGTGGAATCAAATCGTGATAAACTCGTGGCAACTACCGCGGCCACTACACACAAAGTGTGAGTCTTCGCGATATGTCTGTTGCCCCAACCCCTAATGCAATTGTTGGGGCTGCTATGCATAGTTAACATTCAATGTTCGACTTCGGAGCTTTCAAGGGAAGGTTCTGCACGAGCATCGGAATTGCTCGTGGTGTATTAAAATGCAAAGTCTGTCGCGTAGAGCCCAGGAGAGTACCGTGGGGTTGGGGGGGGGGGGGGGGGGCGAACAATCGTATACGCTTGCAAAAATGTATTCTATATATATATATATATATATATATATATAGGATAACAGAGGTGTTTTTTCCTAGTTTTCTCTCACGATGTAATATACTCGATCCCACGCTTAGGGAGAGAGAGAGAGAGAGAGAGAGAGAGAGAGAGAGAGAGAGAGAGAGAGAATTTCAATCGGGTTACCAGATCGAGCTGGCCCATTCGAGTTTACTCTGTCATCTGATAGGTTCCATGTCACGTGTACCTGTTCTGGATAAATCATATTCAGCAATACGAATCAATTCGTTGGATTTTTATAATCCCTAAACACATATAGTCATATATATAGCATGTAATATTTTTATTATATTTTTCAACGCAGTAAAAATAATTTGTTGCTTTTTGGGGTCCTCTCGAATCATCTCGGTGTTGCAATAAAACAAGAAAAACAAAAAAAATAGTCGCCTCGTTTTTTCAACGGCCCGTTGTGTGTGGATTTTTTTCAATACACAAAAGTATATAAATACTGAACTAAAGAATAAGTATAATGGAGTATCGATGATTTTTCATCATGTCGAGTATCACCTGAAGTTTCATATCGAGTTTTCGTATCAGGATGTGCAATTAAAAAAAAAAAAAAAAAATAGAAACCATATTACAGAGAGCAGGTGGAGAAAAACAAACTCGATGGATCTCGTGTTATTCGTGCAATTCGTTAAATGGGAAAAACACGAGGGTGCTAGTATCTGGGAATCCTGGAATAAAGCTTTTAAACACGATAGATTGCCACACAAGGTACACATACGATCTATAGACATGTATATGTACTATACACTATATATATATATATACATATGTATCTATATATCTATATATCTATATATATCCATATATCTATATATATCTATATATCTGTATATATCCATATATCTATATATATATATATATATACGTATGTACTCCCATACCCATACGCATTATCATCAAGTGACCATACTCGGTTGGTAGACGAACAGTAGCTGGGAGAGGGGGCTGTAAACCTAATTGTTCAAATACACGCATTTCAACCCGCAGGACGCGAAACGAGAGTCCAAGCTCACCCTCAAACGCGCAAAACAACAATGCACTTAGCACACGAGTACACACACACACACACATACACGCGCGCAAGAATCGCGAATAAAACTCGGACGCGGATCGGTCGCGTCAAGTCCTACCCAATTGTCACGTATGCGCACCCACGGGACGAATATAAATGTTCCAGTAAAAATTCACAAAAATCGATATGGGATATTGGAATTATACGAGACTATATATATATATATTTCTGTTTTGTATCCCCTCCATCGTGAGGGAGATGCCAATGAGATTGGGGCCAGGACCCAGCTAAGAACAAATTTTTGTCGCGAATTGAATAGCCATTTAGGGGGTGAAGAGTCATTTAGGGGATGAAAAGTCATTTAGGGGGTGAAAAGTCAAAATGATTAAGGGCGAACGAAAATAATTTTCCTCAAATTCCAAATTCACGTTTAACATTTTAAAAACACTATTTTGAGGCCTAGATCGACCAAGTCAGAGAAAAATTATAGCCACAATTATAATGACAATATTATATTTCCAAGTAGTATTATGGGACGCAAAAGTCCGAAGAAATTTTCTTCTCTTTTTCTACGTTTCAAGACTCTGTCAGAACTTAAATTTCTTGCTGGTTACGGAGTGTACCGAATTGTTGTTGATTTTTTTTTTCAACTACAAAATTCCTTCATGAGAACACAAAAAGAGGGTAAATTTTGATGTTTTTTTTTTTTCTTCCTTTCGTGTTGCACAAATGCGAGGGCGCGAAGCCCACGAGATAAACTACTGTAGTGTTTGAATTATATATATATATATATATATATATATATATATGTATATGTATATGTACATTGAAAAGATGCGGTAGCCGAGGTATGTAAGCTCTCGGTCCAGAGGCATCCCCCGTCTACACGGAAACGCACGCACTGCTCATCCTCCTCCTCCTCCTCCTCCTCCTCCTTCTCCTCCTCCTCGCGAATACTCGTTATTCCGTACACGGAATTTCGATCGGATGGAGAGCAAGAGAGGAAGAGAGTGGGAGGGAGGGAGGGAGAATGCCGCAGCACACCATCCGAACCAGGATTATTTTAATGAAACCATTTGGTGCCCAAACTACCTCCTCTGAGTCCCCTCTACTATGGACCCTCCTCGTTTTCTCCTGCACCATCGAAGTCGCCCTTGATTCTCATTCTCTCTCTCTCTCTCTCTCTCTCTCTCTCTCTGCCCCCTCTGCCCTTTACCCCACTACACACGACATCCCGAAAGCAGCACGAAACGTTTTCACGATGATGCAACTTACTATACCGAAGGAATTTCCACTCGATATAACGAATAAATAAGTTGTCGGGGGTCGTTAGAGTTTTGCGTTCTCTTTGTTCCGTTTCTTTTTTTTTTTTTTTTTTTTTCACCCGCACGACGATAATGGAGGTAGGGCGTTCTCGACAATTATCGTACACGATTCTGCGATCGTTACGTTTGATTGTAACGAGCATTTTTTTTTGTTCACCCCCAATCGCTTTGTAATATCCTATTGGCCTTTATTCATATTACATCTTTATGGCTCTCAATGCAGGAAAGAATGTTTGTACCAGCCAATGTCGAAGTGGCATATACACGCGATATCAAGTTATCCTGATAAATATTCCAAAAAGACTCTGTCAATCTCGATACAATCCTGCTGCATGTGTCCTTGTTTCAAATAGTTTTGATCGAGATATTCTCATTCTAAATATCCTTAATTCAAGCGTCCTCGTTTTGGAATATTCTTGTTCCAGACATCATCCTCGTCGCAGACGTTCTAGATGCAAAGATCCAAGATTGTAGGTCCTTGTTCTACATATATCTCCGTTGTAGACATCATTCTTCCACACATTCTTGATGTAAACACCCACAGGATTGTAAGTCCTTGTTCTACATATATCTCCGTTGTAGAGATCATTGGTCCAAACATCATTGTTCCAGACATCATTACTGGACACGCTATTACAGATATTCTTATCGCAGACTTCCTATTACGCAGATATCCTTACTGCAGACATTCTTGATACGGATATTCTCCTTGCAGATATCCCATTGCAGATATTTTTATAAAGATATTCTTGATGCAGACGCATCCTCGTCGCAGACATCCTTGATGCCAATACCCAGGATTGTTGGTCCTTGTTCTAGATATATCTCCGTTGTAGACATCATTGGACCAGACATCATTGTTCCAGACATCACTGCTCGACACCCTATTACAGATATTCTTATTGCAGACTTCCTATTACAGATATTCTTGTTGCAGACTTCCTGTTACAGATATTTTTGTTGCAGGAATTCCTATTTCAGACTCTGTTATCTCAAATATCCTTGTTCGCAACAAGGACTTCCTATTATAGATATTCTTATCGCAGACTTCCTATTACAGATATTCTTATTGCAGACTTCCTATTACAGATATTCTTGTTGCAGGAATTCCTATTTCAGACTCTGTTATCTCAAATATCCTTGTTCGCAACAAGGACTTCCTATTACAGATATTCTTATTGCGGACTTCCTATTACAGATATTCTTATTGCAGACTTCCTATTACAGATATTTTTGTTGCAGGAATTCCTATTTCAGACTCTGTTATCTCAAATATCCTTGTTCGCAGCAAGGATATTTGAGATAACAGAGTCTGAAATAGGAATTTCTGTCATGTTTTCATATTCGTCATATTTTCAAATATCCTCATTCCAGTCATCATCATCATTCAAGACATTGTTATTTAAAATATTTTTCTTACAGGCATCCTTGCTGCCAATATACATCATGGTTTCCGACCAACTTAGCCTTTTATACATTTGAAAATAAAGAGTTCGTGGCTGGATTAAAAATCTGTAATCACTATTAAAATCAATGATTCAACTGTTTTAGTTATATTTTTGCTCGAGTATCGATTTTATTCGCCTTTGATTTTTTCCAACCCCTGTTTGGGTCTTTCAATTTAAATTCAACGCACCAAGAGTGAAAATAATTCCAATAATTGAACCCCATGAAAAAATATTTTTTTTCACCGTATTTTTTTAATCTCAAAGATTGTGCGCAGGCATGAATGTGGAAAACTTCACACGGATAATTTTCTCTCGCGTATCATGATAAATTTGGTAAATTGCCAATCGTTGACCACGCACACCATTCCAACGAACATTATAACGATATTGGCAAAAATTATACCAGCATATATTTATTTATGCAACTCATTTTTATGAGCATTGCTGCAAAATAGAATAAGCGAGTATGGGCTACACAGTAAAAAAAATAAATAAATATTCACGTTAATTACACGATAATCCGAACTATTCCAGAATGATAAATATTTCTCCTCCCCCGTTCGGCAATCCAAGTACATCGATTTTATGACATCACCGAACAACTTTTTATATTACATTCGATTCTGGCTTCTCATGCAATGAAATTAATTCGTGGAGAATCCTTTCAACGTTTTATCCACATTTTCGTTTGCATGGAAATGTTCCACGTGAATCCCCTTCGTGTGGCGTTGGCCGACTCTTCGATTAGTTTGCAGCTCGCGTGTGCGTTAGCATAGCTTTATGCATGTTTATTTTTTTACCGTATAACAAGAGATATGACGGTGTCGAGATGCCAAGTAATTTAAAAATAAGCTCAAAAGAGTTCAGATAAGAATATATATATATATATATATGCAGAAATGCAGATGAATAATCTCAGCGTGATGTTGATCTTGACTCATTGAATTATTAAAATAACTCATCGCAAAAATAATTCGAGTGATAAATTTTTGATAAAATGCTCGACAGAAAATCTGTTATCGTGAAAACTGCAGGATGTCCAATTTTCTATTTTCGTTAACGTAACTTCTACTCGAAGAAACAAAATTAATTATTTGACCTTTTTACATCTCGCAATTATTAATGAAAATATTGTCGTTGTAATGAGCACGAAAAAAATAAGTATATATGAATTAAAATAATTATTTTCAGAGATAAATATATTTGACGTTGTTACATGCGTATTTTTAGGTCCACAATTGGGCACAGAGATATGTAATTTTATTTTATCATGTTGACTGTGTCTGTGGCGATGAATTTCACGGAAACAGCTTTTGTTTGCCAAACGGGACGAATGATTTTTTTTTTCTCTACACCAATCTTTATATATGTATATATGCATGTGTACTGAGTGTGTGTGTGTGTGTATATAGTTAACAATACGAACATTCATCCAACGAACCAGTCAGTCCACAAATTTGGCTTACGCGACGTAAATTCGAATGTGAGAGCGGAATGTACCAGGACCGAAAGCGCATTGTCACGTTGTCCCGTGTACTCGGTTAATGAAAACATTGTCCCGACCAACATGCATACAGACACGCATACACGCACGAGAGTTATCGAGCTGGAAAACTCGTCACCTGGCACATCCCGCGCACTCTGTCAGGCACGATCATCGTCAATTCGATTTACATGTATATATATATATATATATATATATATATATATACTATACTATATATATATATATATACTATACTATATATATATATTTACTATATATATATATTTAAACTATAGATTACATAACTAGCGTAACTAATCCGAAGTGACATATAAGCTGGATATCAAAGAATCGCAGCTATCGCGAAAAACTGCCGTTAAATTCAGTACGATAAACCTTGTTGCCCAAACATACGTGGCCGCAAGATCATTTTCCTACAGAGTTTCTTAATACAAATTTACTATTGTCAAAAACATCCTCGTTAATCCGCACATTCTTATCGAAAACGTCCTTTTCAGTCAGGAAATTCTTATCGAAAATATCCTTGTGAATCCGGACATCCTTGGTGCAAACATCCTCGCTCGATGGAAATATCCTTGCTGCAAATATTTTTGTCCTGATTTCTCCCTGATTTTAACATTCTTTTAGATATCCTCACCCGAAAAATATCCTATCCTGGACGTCCTCATTCCAGACATCCTCGCTGGAAACATCCTTACTGCGAATATTCTTGTTTCCGCCATTGTTGTTGTAAATATCTCCTCGCCCGAAAAATATCCTTGCAGTGTCTCAACCACCATTAGCCTCTCTCAGTGTATGAAAGGATAATCAACACTTCAACCCAAAAAGTGGCTCAATGGATCAAGGATGACACAAGAGCATCCTTTACCTATTGTCAGGATACATCTGTGTATTGTGATAGTTCAGATCGGACAATCGAGCCATCATACGGACACCCCTGCAGCTTTGCTACACTCATGAAACTCCACGAAGGGTTGTAGACATCCCTGATCCATTGAGCCACTTTTTAGGGCCTTTTGGTCACTGGCCCTGATCTCGATACGCTTGTCTTGGACGTCCTCATTCCAGACATCCTCGCTGGAAACATCCTTACTGCGAATATTCTTGTTTCCGCCATTGTTGTTGTAAATATCTCCTCGCCCGAAAAATATCCTTGCAGTGTCTCAACCACCATTAGCCTCTCTCAGTGTATGAAAGGATAATCAACACTTCAACCCAAAAAGTGGCTCAATGGATCAAGGATGACACAAGAGCATCCTTTACCTATTGTCAGGATACATCTGTGTATTGTGATAGTTCAGATCGGACAATCGAGCCATCATACGGACACCCCTGCAGCTTTGCTACACTCATGAAACTCCACGAAGGGTTGTAGACATCCCTGATCCATTGAGCCACTTTTTAGGGCCTTTTGGTCACTGGCCCTGATCTTGATATGCTTGTCCTGGACGTCCTCATTCCAGACATCCTCGCTGGAAACATCCTTACTGCGAATATTCTTGTTTCCGCCATTGTTGTTGTAAATATCTCCTCGCCCGAAAAATATCCTTGCAGTGTCTCAACCACCATTAGCCTCTCTCAGCGCATGAAAGGATAGTCAACACTTCAACCCAAAAAGTGGCTCAATGGATCACGGATGACACAAGAGCATCCTTTATCTATTGTCAGGATACATCTGTGTATTGTGATAGTTCAGATCGGACAATCTAGCCATCATACGGACACCCCTGCAGCTTTGCTACACTCATGAAACTCCACGAAGGGTTGTAGACATCCCTGATCCATTGAGATACTTTTTAGGGCCTTTTGGTCCTGGACGTCCTCATTCCAGACATCCTCGCTGGAAACATCCTTACTGCGAATATTCTTGTTTCCGCCATTGTTGTTGTAAATATCTCCTCGCCCGAAAAATATCCTTGCAGTGTCTAAACCACCATTAGCCTCTCTCAGCGCATGAAAGGATAGTCAACACTTCAACCCAAAAAGTGGCTCAATGGATCAAGGATGACACAAGAGCATCCTTTACCTATTGTCAGGATACATCTGTGTATTGTGATAGTTCTGATCGGACAATCTAGCCATCATACAGACACCCCTGCAGGTTTGCTACACTCATGAAACTCCACGAAGGGTTGTAAGCATATATATATATATATACATGTATGGATTATAGTGTTGGTAGGTGTCAGAGGAGATGAGACGACGAGCACACAGCATCAAGGTGACATGGAGAGTGCACGCACGTATTAGTAGCCCCATGGGTTTGTGCGATGTTGTTCCACTGGCTTGTGGGTGGCTTTTCATCCCTCTCTACGCACACACGAACACACAAATGCATCTGCATAGACATGCAGATGGATTTGTGTGTTCGTGTGTGCGTATTGCGATGACCCTCTCGCTGTTTACGCCGAGCAACACAAAACATCGGTCCGCACAATGTCGTCCGTCCATTTTCGGTCCAGCATACATATATATATATATATATATATTTATGTATGTGGGGTTACCGAAAATCGAGTGCCAGGATTATGTAGTGATGCACTGCAGCAGACGGTAAATTATTCACGCGATGAACCGAAAAGTTTGAAGCTTCTGACGAACGACAATAGAGGGATTCTACAAACCCCGAGTACCTGACTCTATTATGCAATATATGTTTATATGTGCATCATGTAGTACTACATAGTTTTATTACGTATATTTTTATAAATATCCCAGGACTGTATATGAGTTTATATAAATGGATTTTGTACTGTTGGAGGGCAAATATGAAATTCAGACACGAGTTATCGACCAGAGAGAACACCAGACTATATTCTCATTCCCGTTACTTATAACACAGGCAAAAGGTCTAGAAAGGAGTAAGAATGAAGAGCTCATCGTCGCACTTGACAAGCCACAATGGACGTACAAGTCGTTTAAGCATTGAAGAAGCAATTTTATATTTGCTACTTGTAAGGATTTTTTTTATAAGGGTGTGTTTATTGGATAGTTTTTTTAACTCCCATGTGGGTTGGGGGAGGGGAAGAAGTAAAAGATGTTGAGGGTGTGTTTGATTCTCATGTGAAATTGTCATTTTGCTATTTGTTTGTGTTTTAGATGGGCAATTAATAGTTTAAATAACTATTTAATGGTGCACCATAATTACAGTATTTAGTATTTATTATAATTACAGCAATAGACCGAAAATTTGGTACATTCAGGAATGCCCGAATAACAATTTTTGCAATAATTTGTTACCGAAATTGACAAATTTTATATTGTATTCACATCAATTTTATTAGCCACCCTTCTAGAATATTTTTCCAAGCCCATTGAATAATTCTCCAATATTTTTTTTTTCCATCTCCGAAAGTTTGTATGAGGCTCGCGTGGCGATATTCGACAATATGACAATTCCGGATTACGTGGAAGTGTGAAAACGTGAATTTTTTTTTTGTCCTAGGATATAAAAAAACATTCACCGTCCACCATTGAATTCACTGTAGCAGAGAGTTACCCCAGGGTTGACCCCTGTAGATAATGCGCAGGGTAGAGACTTTGAGTCGAGTTTAAATCCCTTTTGAAATTGTCCCCCACAGTGTGTGTGTTTCATTCAGTTTTCCACACGATGTGCGAAGCCAATTGTTCAGTCATTCCCTCCATCTCTTCTCTCTCTCTCTCTCTCTCTCTCTCTCTCTCTTTCTCTACGCCTGAATGTGTGCATGTGTCACTGTCTGTGTTTTGTAGCTATATATTTCTCTTTCACGGTCTTTTCAACCCTCGGATTATCCAATCGGAGTTCCCACCTCTCTCACTCGCACTTGGACGGAAAAAGCGGTGTCGAAAGACGAGATATTCGTATACAGCGCTCGACTTTTGCGAATGGTACTACAGTGACTGCGAACCCTCAGATTCACATCGTCGTACGATTTTTATTTATTTTTTTTTTTTCTTTTATTTTTTTATTTTATCGTGACACAATAGATATTTTTTGAAGCGTGGAGAGGACGTTTGATACACGAGCAAACACTTTTTCTATTTTTATAAATACCCAAAGATCCTACACAATTTATCATTTAATGACTTTTGAGTGATTCCACATGCTGGAAGAGCTCGAATCTTTTAGTCATCACAAATCATTAGCATATTTTTTTCCGAGTGCTCATCAGCCCATAAGAAACTTACATGGGATATATTTTAGGACATATCAATTAGTGTCAGATTCTCATTTTTCGTCCAGTAAAAAACAAACAAAAAAATCATTAGTAGAATTCATAAATATGTCGTCAAAAAAGAATTAATTCTCAATAATATAAGATATAATTAATGAAAAAATTTGTGTTTCGGTTATTATGAAAGTCCCTTATTTCGGTATCATTTCCATTTACAATAACTCATTTTTACTTGACATCAGGGTCATCTGTTGACATCTTCATATAGCTTTGTAGCTTCAACCCAATACGCTGTATGAATGCTTTGAGCGTGTCCTGATGTTAAATTTCTGCGTAATCCATGAATATTGGAGATTGAAAAATATGTAAATGACGAATCATCACGAGAAATGGAATTGGCATTTTTTTTATTATCATTTCCCAATAAAATATTGATCTGTATTCAAACAAAAATGTATTTACAGTTGGGTATGAAAAAATATCGTTGAAAAATGCCAGCAAATATCAGAGTGAAAGCCTTTCATCCCCATTGCAAAAGACCTCTGCTCTGCATCCCGATTTCCCTTATCAATTCTCGCCCATGCGTTTCTTTTCCACACCGTTGCACAGAACGGTGAAAAATTTATACAAAATTTCGATTCATCGAACTGAGTGATGTGCACAGGCTTCCTTCGTATCGAGTTCTCGGGGCGGTTTTGCCCCGAGTACACTCGTACATTCTAGTGCTCGGCGATGAAAGAAAAAAAAAAAAAAAAAAAAAATGCATGCAGCTTCCTTCTTCGTTTGGACGATAGTAGGATCGACGAGAAGGAAGGTGAGAGGAAATTTACGTTGCCTGTGGCATTTTCAGGGTTCTCTGGGGAAATTTTTGATCAATGGAAATCTTCCATGTATACATATATATACATATATATATATATATAAACGTATTTTGTGTACGCACATGGGGCGTTCCAATATGGATTGGAACAATTTTTGACTGTGAAAATTTTCAGGGCCTCTTTAGCCCATTGAGGGTGTCCCATCAAATAAAAAATCTAACCCAAACAATCTTTCAAATTTCATTTTTACTTATCTCTTTTATTTAATTCTTTTTTCCTAGCTATATTTTTGGGATAAATCGTAGCCTAAAAAATTTCCTCATTTTCTCATTCTGCTTCGCGTGAAAAATCCTGTAGAGTTTAAGATATTTGTTGCCAGATATATATATCCATCACTTGACGATTCACGTTCGAGAGTCACATTTTTCGAACTTGAATACATTATATAGATGACACTATGTAGCTATCAACGTCTGAGCGCGTAAAGCTTTTTTCACTGCGACTAGAGAGATTCTCTTTCTCTCTCTCTCTCTCTCTCTCTCTCTCTCTCTCTCTCTCTCTCGTTCGCTCTCTCTCTACCTCCCTCCCGCCCTATCTGGGCTAGATCGAGGTAGCTACATTGGCATAACCCGAGGGCCTGGAACTACGAAGAAACGCTTTTCCCCATACACACGCTAGGGGTGAATCCGTGCGATAGCGAGAGGAGACTCCGTAAGACGGCTTTCACCGATTCTGAATAAATTTTCGGCAAATTCGAAGAAAAATTGTTTCGAGACATACACATATATGACAGAATCTATCCGCTACTGCCTTTGTAGTATATCCCAGCTTTATGCTCCACGTCTTATGAGCTTAAAGATATTCATGTATGTATCGGATATACGTAATGCGTACGTATATTTATGTACACCGAGAAAAAAAAAATTGTTAACAAATTTTTTTGTTCGACATGTCGAAATAAATCTTTGCCACCAAATTTAAAATTTTTTTGTTCGACATGTCGAAATAAATCTTTGCCACCAAATTTAGGTTCAGCCGAATAAGACTTGATTGAGCCGAACAAAGTAATAAAACCGTTTGAGTCGTCTCATGAGCTTTAAGACATTCATGAATGTATGGGATATACGTAATGCGTACGTATATTTATGTACACCGAGAAAAAAAAAATTGTTAACAAATTTGTTTGTTCGACATGTCGAAATAAATCTTTGCCACCAAATTTAAATTTTTTTTGTTCGACATGTCGAAATAAATCTTTGCCACCAAATTTAAAATTTTTTTGATCGACATGTCGAAATAAATCTTTGCCACCAAATTTAGGTTCAGCCGAATAAGACTTGATTGAGCCGAACAAAGTAATAAAACCGTTTGAGTCGTCTCATGAGCTTAAAGATATTCATGTATGTATGGGATATGCGTAATGCGTACGTATATTTATGTACACCGAGAAAAAAAAAATTGTTAACAAATTGTCTTGTTCGACGTGTCGAAATAAATCTTTGCCACCAAATTTAGGTTCAGCCGAATAAGACTTGATTGAGCCGAACATAGTAATAAAACGATTTGATAATGATTAACAAATGCTATTTGGCTCAATTAATATTTAATAACAATAACTCAACATGTATTTCGGCATGTAAAAAAAAAAAAAAATCTCACAAGTTGACCTTTCTCATTGCACGTATTCGGAATTCCACACTGAATCAAACTTTCGATCCTCATAATTTTTTTATTTTCCATCTGTATTAATTTCACGGTCCAGCGATAACAAAAAGAGGAAAAAAAATGTGCTGGTTTCAGGATAAATTAAAAAATATATATACAATTATACGCTATCGCAGGTAATGTTTGTTTTTCCTCAAATTTTTACGTTTAAATCTTTTTTTTTTCACATTGTATTTCCCCCCCCCCCCCCAACCCTCCTCCACCCCATTGATTACCAAGCGGTGGTCAAGAATTGGGACAGGACTGGCATACAAATATATACATCTTAAAGGTATACTCATGAATTTACAGTACCAAATTCGGGGTACCAAGAGCAATCCCATAGAAAAATATAAAAGTTCAACAACTAAATATACATATATAGTGTGGCAATGGTGCTTATAAATATGCATGAAAGCCTCAGGGTCTCTCTCGTTCTCTCTCCTCTCTCACGATACTACGATCGTTGTGCGATGTGGCAAGCCAACCGCTAAGATACGAGCTCTCTGGTACGGCGCTTATTCATGCTCCTTTTAATATTTAACCCGACGGTTTATCGTAGCGTCTCTTCGCGCCAGTATAATTTTTCTGATATGCCCTCGGTGTTATCCTAAAATCCAGGAGAGATCTCGTGTTTGCTGCTTGCTGCTGCACCTCTGTATGCTCCTTCCATTGCTGCTCCTTCTCCATATTATACGCTTTTTCCTTCTTTTCCACCTGCCTATGTACAGCTATCCTTATGACACTGCCTGTCGTACTGCGCACAGTGTGGTATGAGAAAGGGTGCAAGGTATGCTATATATATATATATAGAGAGAGAGAGAGAGGCGAGAGAAAAAGCTGAGTCTTCTCGGTGCGAGTACGAGGCATGGAAAATAATTCAAGTTGTTGGAGCGCGTATGACGATCGTGTATGGGAGGGAATAAGGCAGAGCTCTTTCTCCCTCTCTCTTTCTTCCTCTTCTCCGAGACAGAGAGAGAGAGAGAGAGAGAGAGAGAGAAAAAGAACTCACCATATCCTGAAGCCTCATGCTACTGGTATGTTAAGCCCTTCTCCATGGATATATTATATGGTGAGCCGTTGTGCTGCTACCATGCGAGCTGGCTCTCTCTCTCTCTCTCTCTGTATCCCTCATTCCCTCTCGTTCTGTCGTAAAGTTGCCTGAGTGCTCACCCGAGTTCAGGGAACGTTCGGGCTCTCCGGACTTCCTGTAACTCGCACGAATTTCCAGTCTACCCAAGTATACATCTTGTATACAACAAAGCTATAGGGAACAACCACATGTATATATATATATAATTGTACATTCATTTTGGACTTTTATCATCTCCGTGTTGCTCCAATTAAATTTCTCATTTTGAGTGCCACAGTCATTGTTTATGGATTACGCAAGGGTCGGTAGGATTTGGTAAATGGGCCAAACAAATGAACAATTTGAACAGTTTTCTCACATATGGTTCATCAGTTAAAGTGACCCGTGGAAAAAAAGAATCTGATTTTGAAGAGACTTTAATGAGAGATAAAAAATCATCCGTTGGAAAATTAACAAAATTGGTAGATGATAAAATTTGACTTGAAAAAGTGTCATGATATTATTGAGAACAAAGAATCAATACTTATAGATTTTTACTTATAGACTGAGACGAGTGAAGATTGCACCAAAATTGCAGTGGAGACGATGCGTTAACTTGCAAACAAAATACAGTATACTCGCTTTACAGAAACGTTGGAAAATTAATAAAATTGGTAGATGATAAAATTGGACTTGAAAAAGTGTCATGATATTATTGAGAAAAAAAGAATCTGATTTTGAAGAGGCTTTAATGAGAGATTAAAAATCATCCGTTGGAAAATTAACAAAATTGGTAGATGATAAAATTTGACTTGAAAAGGTGTCATGATATTATTGAGAACAAAGAATCAATACTTATAGATTTTTCCTTATAGACTGAGACGAGTGAAGATTGCACCAAAGTTGCAGTGGAGATGATGCGTTAATTGCAAACAAAATACTCGCTTTACAGAAACGTTGGAAAATTAACAAAATTGGTAGATGATAAAATTTGACTTGAAAAGGTGTCATGATATTATTAAGAAAAAAAAATCTGATTTTGAAGAGGCTTTAATGAGAGACAAAAAATCATCCGTTGGAAAATTAACAAAATTGGTAGATGATAAAATTTGACTTGAAAAGGTGTCATGATATTATTGAGAACAAAGAATCAATACTTATAGATTTTTCCTTATAGACTGAGACGAGTGAAGATTGCACCAAAGTTGCAGTGGAGACGATGCGTTAACTTGCAAACAAAATACAGTATACTCGCTTTACAGAAACGTTGGAAAATTAATAAAATTGGGAGATGATAAAATTTGACTTGAAAAGGTGTCATGATATTATTAAGAAAAAAAAATCTGATTTTGAAGAGGCTTTAATGAGAGACAAAAAATCATCCGTTGGAAAATTAACAAAATTGGTAGATGATAAAATTTGACTTGAAAAGGTGTCATGATATTATTGAGAACAAAGAATCAATACTTATAGATTTTTAATTTGCACAATGATGCATTACCCAGATGATTTCTTATTACGTGGCAAACGTATCATTCGAATAAATATACCCAAGAATATTATTCTCAGGATGAGGACTTTACCCTTAAAATATCAGCTCCCGTCTGATTGAACTTTGACCCAATTCGGTGGAACCCACATTAAAAGTGGTTGTGTCTCGGTATCGTGACTGATACTTCAACGAGGCACGAAATGTATCAAAAGCCAGAAGAGGGAGTTAAACAGAAAGGGGATGCAAAAGACAAACGAAAAAACGAAAAAAAAAAAAACAAAACACCATTATCTCGGTATATTTTGATAGTCCAAAGCGGTTGTTACGAGATAATGAAGCCGTAAAGCGAGAGGAAAATCATTTACGTTGCTTTTCCGGAACCCAGCACTGCCCCACCGGAAGGCATTGAAATCGCTCTGGTTGCACGTGTTCTGTATCGGACGGGGGTGTATTTTGTGTAGCAGCCGAGTGGCCAAACGCGCGCGAGCGTGTGCTGCCACCCACGCAAGAGAAAGAGAGAGAGAGAGAGAGAGAGAGAGAGAGAGAAACAGAAAACATGCCTGTGGCTCTCTCACTGGTATGCTGCCGCCGTGTTTTCGTTGTTATCGCTATCGGGCTTTTCAACGAGTTTTACATTCGTTTCATGACACTTTTCAAACCTCACGAAAGTCCCTCCATCCCCCCCCCCCCCGCAACCCCGCCTCGCCCCGTCGCAAACGCAAACAACAAACCAGAAAACGACTTTGTACCGACGTAAAAAAATTTCTCATCCATGAATGGCGACGTTTGATTTAGTAATCAGCACGCTATATAGTCAAATACAACAGAGTAAAATATGACGAATTTTATTTGACTAAATTTAATTTTTATTAAAATGGAAAGAACCCCAATGACTCGTTTTTGTTCATCATCAAATTCCATGTCGACTATATATATACACGGTGAATGCATCGGATACTGGGAAAAGTAGGAGTGACCCAAATTTGTCGACCTGGTTCAAATTTATACCCACCAACCATTTTAAACAAGGACTGACCATGTCGAAGTGAAAGTTGGTCATCTCCGGTATCCTAAAACCATACCACATATTCCTCTCTCGTTTTACTTTAACCTGCCCCATCGTGTACATATTGTCCTGGGTCAGGAGACTGACCGCAAGAGCGTAACGTTTATGTCGTTTGATATTCCCGTATACCTCTTTGTCCTTACAGCCCATCCCCGAAGTGGAAGCCGGGAGAACCGGAGAGATAGAGAGATCGAGAGAAGGAGAGAGAAAGAGAGAGAGAGAGGATCTCTATTAGCATAGAAATGGCTCGATCGCGATGCATTTATACGAGAGCCACACGCTATATATGCAGACCGCACGTGGGGCAACGAGAAACGGTCATCGCTTATTACCCAACACGCCCAAAGCGCCTTTCTCTGGCCATGCGAGCTATCCCATCTCGTACAACGTAAAATTTATATAATTTCTTTGCAATTATATTCTACTGGGAGTTTATCGTGGCTTGCACGCTCGTAGTACCTTTAAATAAAACATTTAGAGTATGCTCGTCACGATCGTAGTTTGTTTCTGATCGAAGCGACAGGCTTATATATAGTCTATCATTGTTCCTACTCCGGGGATCTATCGGCTCCGTGACTATAGTTACTACGGCATCCTAGCCACTTTGGGATTCTAGCCACTCAATGAGGACTGCATTCAACCATTGCAAGACTGTATCTACTCCGGGATCCTAGCCATTCCGGAATTTTAAGATATCCCGGGACTGTAGTCAGTGCGGGATTCTGGGTCCTGAAAATTTCTGGTCACCCTCCAATCATACCCAAACGTCGGTTTCCTAACCACTGCGAGATCCGCGTTACTCCGTCGCTGTAACCACTTCAGAACACGAGCCATTCCGTGATCCTAACTACTCAGGGAGCCTAGCAGCTCCGGCGCACCTTATCTACTCCGGGATTCTAGCCACTCTAGCACTGCTAGAAACCACTACTGTATCACGTATATAACGGGATCGTAGCTACTCCGGGATTTTAGACATCTCGGTGCTCTAGTCATTGCAAGATTCTAGTCACGCCGGGATTTTAGTCAAACCGTCGGGATCCTCGTAATTCAAACAAAGCGATATTCAATATGTTTAATTTTAAAAAATGAAAAATTAAAGTGTAGAAAAATCATCGAGAAATGAATAGTCTCGCCTTTGAGTTTTTTTTTAGTATGTAAATACACACATGACACGGATATTTCTCGTGAAATGCGAATCGTGAGTGGCAATATATGTGTGTCCACATCTGCTTACGAGTTTTTGTCTGCGTTTACGCAAACCTATACAAATATTTGTCGGGTTTTGAACGCGTTCGACGTATCAATTTTTTTTTTTTTATCACATACCAGCGACGTTTGCAGCTCTTGCCTACTATATATGTACATATCGAACCGTTCAGATAAGGGCGAATTATCTGGAGCGCATATTAGAGGGTACGATAAGAGAAACGGTCGTGTAGAGTCTTTCTCATGTGGCGACGCACCACAGGCAAAAATTTCTTTTTTCCGCCTTCGAGAAAGTGCACACGTCAAAGCGTATAATATTGACATTATTATTGATTCTCGAATATGACACATGGAGTCTCTTTATGTGCATCAAAATACGACTTTCTTGAACTCTGTGGTATATGAATCGTGTATACACACTGTAATAGCTCCCTGCACCCTGTAATCGACGTTCAAGAAACAGCATGACGTTTTGTCGTCATTATACGTTGCGACATTGACTTGTCAATAATTCATGACGGAAAAACGAAACATGCACATGCTGCACCCGCCGATATATCGTTAGGTCTGTCAACCTTTATCGATTTTGTTCCCAATTTTTTATATGGTTTTTGCAAATTTATATATCCTGGTATTGAATATCAAAATAAAAATAAATAAAAATCGTTTATTTATAGCAGAGGACATAACACTCCTATAAATAAATGTTTTTTTTTTTCATTTGGCGCATGCACAAAATGGACGTGCCAAATTTCGTGTCATCTTTTACCGTTGTTGTGAGGACATCCAAAGCTTATAAAAAACTGACAATATGACGTTGTCACCAGTGAAATGCATAAATTTCGTCATTTTGGCCGAGGGGCAGTCGGGAGTAAAAAATCATCGCTCAATAAAAATAACGGAATATTAAAGCTCAAACGATTATGAATAAAATTAGTACAAACTGGCTTCGCAATTCGATCTGAAAGAAAGGTCCTGGACGTGTCAGTGAACAAGCTTATTTTTTGCTGAAATGAAAAAAAAATCTCTCGCGATCGTGCATCGAATAAAGAACGTCTGCACGTTTCGCGTGCCAAACTTTGAACTGTCGTGAAGAAAAGTTTTGGGCTCCTTCAATGAAGATTATGCAGAGGTCCTGGAAAAAACGACGGGAATCAAAGACGAATGAAAACAAAACCATCACTGAGAAAACGTCTTTGATAGTTCGAAACGATCAGAAATCCAATTGCGAGACAGAGGAAATAGCCAAACTGCGAGAAAATGTACAGAATGTGGTTCAGATAAGGGTTGCCATGGTTTTATTAACCAGCCTGGAGAAGTATGAGACGAGCGTCGGAATGCTGTTCGAGAAACACGAAGAAGATGGATGGTACACATGCCAGTTTACCGCATATAACCATGGAAAACCGAGACCCGAAGATTAATTTATTCACGGAGAGAAAACTCGAGGTCTTGATATTCAGTCTCTGCTCGTTACAGTCCTTCATATTTATGGGACCATGACGATAATTTTTCTCATACATTGCGCTTGACATTTTTATATAAAACTTTGCTTCGAATGTCATCAGTCTTCAACAGTTTTGTGGCAGTTGAGACTACAGCGGGATAAATCGAATTCTAAAGACTTAAGGGTAAAATTTAATATTTAAGCGTATCGAAATAGCTTAAAGTTTCGTAACGATGACAAAAAATTGTCCATTTTTTTTTTAACAATTTCCAAAATATCTAAACACTTTTTTCGATAATAATTATGATAATCTGAATGCAAAGATGTCATAGACACAGTTGAGCTCATTTCAAGGTAACCATTGAAAATAATAATCTTCTTTCAGTTATCAGTAATGGTTGCAAAGATTATTAACTTTTCGTCACAATTTCATCTTAATTTAAGGCAGAAGCCGAGTTTCTGAGTGCGATTAGATCGGATAATAAGTGCCACCAAAACCCTGATCTTCCACCTAGCGTAACAAATCCTGTAGCAGTTTCGCTCCAGGTTTGTTCCGATAATTTTATACATCTGGCTTACAGAATAAATGCTGTAATTCTCACGCTCGCAAAGAGGCTTCGCGGTCGAGGACATTTCTAAAAAATAATTTTTATATCGCTCGAGCTTCGCTGCAGAGTAAAGCGCGTTGTAAGACAGGAAATGCCGCCATCTTGCTGATTGTGGAGGGAATTTTTCATATAAAATCGTACTGATTCTGTCCTTTGATATTTCTGTTTCCCCCTGAATTGTTAGGTAATAGAAAACTTTGAGAAAACATTATCTTACAGGCTAAAATTTGATCAGAATTTTTTTTTCTAGAATTTCGGCAAAAAATTGAATATTTTAATAAAAATTAGTCAGCCAGTATCGCATTTTCGGTTGAGGATGTATCGATTCTTAAAATGGTTCTAAACTGGCTTATCTGGGACGTCGTTAAAGCTGGATCCTTACTTTCTAGGCTATATTTTGTTTTTCCAGCATTTACACACATTTGATTAAGGGTGTATCAAGGATGTATCAAGGAATAAGGCTCATATAAGGATGAGCCATTGCCAAAGAGTAATGAATTAACGTTCTATAAGCCAAACTATTTCACGAATCCAGTTCGCCACGGTAACGCTTTCTATTAGAGTAACACGTGGTCAACCAAATTATCTGAAATGTGGTGCATGACGTTTTTTTGTGCTCCTCTATAACCAATTGATGGCTCCAATTCTTTTTAAGGTGGTCAGATTCCGGTCGATTCGGCACAGGAATGCTCGATGCAAAACTTCATACATACTCGCATTTATATACATATATACATATATATATATATGTGTTTGTTTTTTTTTCTCGTGGGGTTTCCAGAGCGCCCCGATGGTCGTTGAGCTCGTCCATTACGGAACATTTTCCAAGCAAAATACATAGAACAGAGAGGTCTGCTCGGACTCGATTCTTGCAGTTGTTCGGAGCGCAAGTAAAAACTGAAAAACGCGTGTTCCATTGCTGTCCCTTTCTGAAATACACCACCAACGCTAGCACCATTAATGTTTCCAAGTCTCACTACGCGGGCACTTTAGACACTTTACGCGTGACTTTATTCCACATTTCGCACTACCAGGCGAGCGTCATTAGAGGAAAAGTGGCAGAGAGGAGATGGGAGGGGGGAGCAGAGAAGGAAATAATAAAAGCCGCGAATTGCCAGTGGCGATTCAAGCCGGACGTATAACGATGGCGGCCAGTCTCATCGGTATGCCGTACTTTTCTTCGAGCTCTCGTAATTTTGCCAGGCTATTCTTCTTTACCAGCGTATATATTTGTGTGTATAAAAACTCTGCTATAGTTTACATTTTTTCGAATAAATTAAAATTCTACGGTACAAGTATCGAAAGTGTGGATCACAGAGCAAGTTTTACGAGAAGGTTTAGGTGAGTTGCGCAACGACCGTTAGAAATACTATGATTATTGTCGAGAACTCTGCAGGTCATGTCGGATTTTATGAGAATTTTCTCTTGGGGGCGTAAAAAAGTTCAATACCCGTGGCAGCTTGGTGAGAATACAAAATTTGTCCTAGTTGCATTTTGTCTCTACTAAATATATAGCTATTTATTACCCGGAAATAATGGCAATAAAGAATTCCAGAGATAAAAGGTATCAGAAATAATTTAATCAGATGGAAAAAAAAATCCTAGCGAGAGGAAAATGATGTTAGCTCGAAGAGTGGATTGTGTTAGTTTCGCTTGCAGTTCGATTTACCATTCTGAAAATTCCGCTCATCTCTCTGATAATTGAAAAAATAAAACACTTGAAAAATTGTTCAGAAGAAAATAAACTAAAACGATAATTCCATTGCTGTGTCTGAGTATTAATTATTCGTTATACACATTTTTTTCCCCCGTCAAACTTCAAACTTTTTTTCTCACCCTTTTTTATTTAGCGATCTTTTATTGCAGCTTCTATGAGTGATTATCTTTCTCTTTTTTGGTACTCAACTATTTGATGAATCCAGGAGAAAAATAATTTCGAATTCTCAGGTTTTCCGACTCTTTCAGTCATATGTATGTTTGCTTTTAATATCAATTGTCAATTGAGTTTATTTCCCTCCCTTTTATCCTTTATCATCGCCCAATTCTCTGCCCAAAAGATACTCATACAATCCACAGTTAAATTTGGTATATTCTGTGAAATTGTGCTGGTGCAAAATGGCGGCTTGATAGTCTAGACACCGAGGATATGAGATCTTGATACAGAGCCGAAAATCAATACTTGATTTACGCCAAAGAACTTCCCTCTTTCCATCGAGTATAAACGTATTACTTATCAGACTACTGCCAGTACTGGAAAACCTCCCTTCCAATTCCCAGAATCCTCTCTTCCCTTGCATTCCCAGTTTCATATAACCTGACATGCTACCCTGTCGCAACTTTTTTGTTGTTCGACGCAATGAACTCACTTCCTTCTGTGCCCATCCCTCGCAATTCACTCGTCTGGTTATACCTATCGGGCACAAGACTACGTCTCCCCTGTTCGTTTATCAGAAAAATTGCCCATGGATATATCGAATCAAGTTTTCCGTGCAGCTTGAATTTCATTTCCTATAGAGAGAAATATATGTACACACTACTAGATGGGCACCCTCGATATATTAAATGTTTATACGTGTATCAGTGACTGATTCGCATATATTGGCTTCGATCTCCGAGATGTCTCTCGACGGTGATCACACGTCTCATTGTATTTCTACGGCAAAATATATATATACATATACATAGTGGATACACATGATATTTATTATATACAAGATGTCTATATATACATTTTTTATGCGAGACGAATGAACTGTGGAATATTTCGATATTGTCTACATTTCCATTCCTTTATTCTATTTTATCAGTCAGTCTCTCGTCTCTACTTCGTCTCACGTCTACTTTTTCTATTAACTTTATTTTATTTTCTCCTTCACAATAATTTTCTCGTTAATTTATAAACTAAAAACCACTGACAGGATTCATATATTAACAATTATACGAATTTAAAAAATAAATTTTCAAATAGTAATATATTAGTAAACCGTCTGTGTTATTTTTTGTCCAGCATTTAAATCAGCCTGACATAAATGTATTGAAGATCATTTCACGAAAACAAATATTTCTTCATTGCCAAGCAAACGAAAATAAGGGTGGTAATTTTTTTTTCATTCTACTGTATCAATGATGCTGGTAATCTTCCATACACGATTACCTCGTTGATTATCTCGTTGATTGAATATTTTTCGGATGAAGCAAGCATGAACGAAAGACAGCCAGTCTTGCTTTAGGGGGATGAAAAAGGCCCAAGGGAATAGAGACATTTTTCACGTATAAAAAATATATTATATCGTAGAACGTATGACAATAATAGTACAAAGTAATAATGAATTTGGACGAGTGAGCTTGAGTATGAGGATTATAATCGGATAGGTGTGACCCTATATAGGAACACACCTGGTCGTGTTATAAATGTGGCTCGCGACATACCTTCGGTTTATAGGGCTAATATTATACGTCCAGATGCATAATGTGTGTAGCAATCCACCCCTCAGGTATATAAGCAGTCAATAACACACACATGCTGTATAACAAACCCTCCCCATGCTCTGCCAGTGTTCTGTATGAGCGCAGACTCTGCTCCTCTCCAATTCCAAGCGGAACATAATAATAATTATTATTATTGTTATCATTATTATTATTCGACGTGATGAACATGCCCCGAATTTGTCCAGCTCACACACGAGACCATAGAAATGTGAGAATGAGAAGCCTCGCATCCGCCATAACTGAAGAGCGAGAGTTTCCTTGTATTTGCTTGGAGTGTTGGTCAATGTGCGAACAAGACCACCATCCATTACGAGTTTGCCGAGTAGCCCTCTCTCTTCAACCCCTTGTACACGATTCACCCCCACAGGGGTCTGATGACAAAACCGTTTATATATTAAAGCAGCTTTTCATGTCTCATGTTCACACGCACTTTACACATGGACATCTCAATATATACTGGGGACACCCTTCATTGCGATCTATTTCGTGCCGATATTCATGCATGTATACGTAAACGTATCTTCGCACATCATTGCTGAGATGAAACAAAATTTACACCAATTACTGGATTTTACCAGGAACTGACATCAATCGCGAAGTATTTTTGTTATAATTAGCACTTTTTTTTCGTCCAAGGGTCAATTTTGAGAAATATTGCTTCATTGAGTCTCGACTTATTGAAGGAAACTAGGAAACTATGAAGACGAAATGTAGTTGAAGGTATTATGTCCAGTTGGCTGGTAAAGTTTCCAGCCATCATGCTAGCAAGACCGTGCACATCCTTCGTGAGTAAAAAATATTATGTCAAAAACTGGCAGGATCTGCCAGACTCTATTAATCGGTACTGGCTCTATTTTTGATAACAAAAACTGCCCTGGTACTGGCTACGCATGGCCTTCTTACTGACCTGACATTGTCCGGATACTTTCAGGGTACAGATTTTGCGATATCCCGGTACTGGCCCAGTACTGGCCCAAGTATGGTGCCAGGACAGCCAGTTTCAGCCAGTAGCGCTCAGATGATTTCGATATGATCACAATGATCCACTGATTATTCTCATCAACGTCACGCAGAGACACTCCCCCGAAGGATCCTTTATTAGTGAAAGAAAAAATCATCCATTTAATCCATTATTACGTGTTTGTGAAAAATCATCAAATACATGAGTCATGACTCAATACAAAAACTCATTATGCCATTTAAAAGTTTCATCAAAACTTCCTGTATAGCATAAATACATATACATGCATATGTCTGACACGCTGAAATATACGTCAAACTTCGAGTGAATTAGCTTTATGTTTGTACACTCTCACATATTATAATATATAAGTAGAATAACACACGATACTTATACCTTCGTTTTGAGTATAGGCAGGTTTGAGCAGCAGACGAGACAGCCAGCAAGTACCACCTGCTTGAATGTCATATCCTCGGAGCTCACACTACTCTGGCGTATGACGTGTGTGTAGGGTTTTTTCAGAAAGGGATGGCGTCTGTGTATAATATGATGGGCAACTAAGCGCGTGAAAGACTGGCGGGTTGTGCACTCGTTGAATGCGCATAGCCGGAAACGATGTATGCCACCAATGTTCCATATATATAATATATATGTATATATAATATATATATATATATATATATATATATATATATGTATACATACATGTATGTCACATATGCGTATTGCCATACAATGTGAGGCTTCTATTCTCAGGAAGAAATCCGAGGCGGCTATTCAGGGTGTGAGAAGATTATACACGAAATGTTTCATCACCACGCCTCATTTCTGCGCTACTCCTTGTATTGTGTGTGAGGATTTCTCTAGCGTGTCCTCATACTCCTGCTCTTGCGGACATTCAGTCTCTCGATTTTTTTATTTTTTTTTATATTCGATTATCGTTACTGTACTATGGTGGATACAAGCAGATTGGGGTGTGTTTGGTTAAGATTTAAAGTTTTGAAAAGTGTAAACCCTCGCCAGTTTCTTGAAGTGGACCAGCCTGTAAAGACTGTCTAGATCCAACGTGCACGCGTTATCTGTACGAAAAGTCACGGTCACGACACGCCACGAGAGTAAGATAATCGTTGGCCGACCATCCGTCAACATTGACCCGGGGACGAAGAGTCAACAGACCCGAAGAGTAAATGCGGGTCGTGTCTTACTGGCGGAAGCGTCACGGGATCCTCTTCTCGTATACATAACACGGTGAACCGCCACTTTTGGAGATGAGTTAGAGCGATGTGGAATGAGCGCGAGTGCCTGACATTGATAACTGATAAATTTTTATCTTATCACACGTTCGTCTCCAAAGTCCGTCAATACCCATCCGCTGATTATGGTTGTCGTGTGGTTTGGGATTTATGAGATAATAAATTTCTACATTCAATGTCACGAATATTTTTTTTTGTAATTTTCAATTCAATAATAAACAATTGCTCGGGTAGAAAAAAAAATTTGGTCTATATCTGGTCTACGGTAGACTTATCCACGAGACCAGCTAAAGTCCTGCGCTGACAGTGCAATTTTTCCAGTTATTTTATTATAGACACAAGAAAAAAAAAATTAATCACTACGAGAATGGGCGATAAGATCCATTTTGTTTCTTTTCCAAATCCAAGGAACATAATTAATTTAATAATTAAGAAACTTTGTGCCACGATTAATCAGTTAAAAAGTCAAGCTAAAATCCTAAACTTATAGAACTTGTTCACCTTGAACTAGTAGAATTTGAACCCTATCAGAATGTCTGCTAATGTATATTAAAGTATACCAGAGGTCGACTAAAGTTCACCAAAGTCTTCCAAAGTGCAAACTCTAATTGTAGACTCACAGTGAGATATTTAATTATCGTGCCAGATCGATAATTTTTTGATCGATCATTCAAGGAACGTTTATCGGTTCCTGAATCAACTACTCGATTCCGAGCTGTCATTAAACAATCTAAAGGAGTCTGCCAATACCTACGAAAAACTGTATCATAAGATGTCATTGATCAACCCCAAAATCAACTCGTAAATTATTTTTTAAATTATTTTTTGTCAACACAATAATTATCATCAAGTGATAACTGTATGGAGCGGAATGGCAATTTTGAACGATCATTTGTGCGTTGTCCATAAATTCGTCTGATCTTCTGCCACATACATGAAAATGATGCGTATACGTGAGGATCAAGCAATAACGCGATATTTTTAAATCACTCACGATATATTATCTACGATCAAAGTTATACTAATATTTTTACCTTCTTCTCCTGCATCGAATCTAAGCTACAGAATCATCGGAACAGAAAATGTCTTAATCACGAGAACATTGAAGTTCCAGTCTCTCTAAAGTTGATTCTCATCGCTTTCTACAAACGACATACGAAAAAAAAAAAAAAAAAAAAACAAGATATCACATCAACGATCTCGAAATAGGTTACCACGACTGTAACATAAACAATTCCATGAGTCCTCATGGATATTCAATATTGTATTTACAGTGGAATGTATTATACACGGTGGAAACGGGCTTGAGTCGGCATCAAGATAGACGATTGATTAGTACTCACTAATCATAACGATAATGGTCCAATTAAAAATCTCTGCTTTCGTCGTTTGTTAGCGACAAACTGGAGAGAGAGAGCGAGAGAGAGAGAGATGGACACGGCGGGTCCAACAGAGCGGTCGATAACCAACGTTGGCTCCACTCAGATTCCTTCTTTGTGTCTCTCCTGCGCCCTCGTCTTTTCGTCGACCTCTCTCTCTTTCTCTCTCTCTCTCTCTCTCTCTCTCTCTCTCTCTCTCTCTCTCTCTCTCTCTCTCTCTCTCTCTCTCTCCCTCTCTCTCTCTCTCTCTCTCTGTCTCTCTCTCTCTCTCTCCCTCTCTCTCTCTGTCTTTCGCTTCATCTCATGAATATATTCACAAGCCAGTCTGAGAAGTACGAGACAAAGATGTTAACTGATGATTGGGGAAACGCTTTTCTGCTTTAAGATCGTCTTGTTAGCGCGGGTCCTTTCTCTCCACCTCCACCTCTCTTTCTCTCCGACTTTTCTCTCATTCTTTCTCTCTCTCTCTCTCTCTCTCTCTCTATTTCTTCTTGTCTCATCCTCTTTTTCCCACTTGAAATATCTCACTCTGGGCGGTGTAGCTGCGTCTTCCAGCACAGACCTGCACAGTCCCAGGTCGACGGGTCCCCAAGGCGTACGGAGTGTCTCTCGTAAAAGGAATGATATCACGAGAACGTCACGAGAGAAGATTCTCTTCTCTCTACGATCTTACATAGAGCTCTCTCTCTCTCTCTCTCTCTCTCTCTCTCTCTCTCTCTCTCTCTCTTTGTATTACTATACATCACTATATCGCAAAACAAAACTCATTTCTTCTGGATGCATATCGTCGTTTCCCCCTCACTGTCATTGCATATCCCACTTCATGCTTGATTTGATTGTCAGATTCGATAATAATGCGATGCCCATAAATGTCATTATGTGTAATAATTTTTTTTTTTTGCCTTTTATTGACCTGAGTAACCTCGGGATTGAGCGAAAAAATGCATCTGGCATTTAATACAAATGTCGATTTAAAAAAAAACCAATCAAGTATCGAACCATCTAAATTGAGAACTTTAATTCAATGAGGTCACCCATTCAATTGACCTTTTCCAGCAGTTAAAATCGTCGCCCCTAAATTTTTGTCACGTATGATAATTACATGGATTAATATGAACGAAATTAATCAATGCATCAGCTTACGGATTATTATTATTATTGTGTGTTTTTTTTTTATTGCGAACGCACCAAACCAAAAGCGTGATCCAAGCCTACGTAAAGTCCTCCTGACTCGATCAGTCTGTACAATCTTAAGCTTCAATCCTTCCGCATTGAATTCATCCAGGACAAAAGAGAGAGAGAGAGATTTTACCCGTAAATATGGAATCGTGGTTTATTAGAACACTCGATCCCATTCCCCATACCTGGCACACCCTCGGATTATTCATCCCCTCGTCCGTTTTCCTATCTCACGGAGGCAGCCAAGAGATAACTCTGAAATAATTTTTTTTACTTCTTTTTTTAATCCTTGAAGGGCTCTTGACGGACAGAAACTTTCGTCAAACTCTGTCTATAATGAACGGATAATCGAGAAAAGGGGGAGAGGGGGGTCCCTCTACTAGAACAAACGAAAAGAGAGAAGAACGAATTTTCGAATGGTGTTTCATCGTCCCTGATTATATAATCTTGGTTCACAAAAAAAAAAACACAGCTAGTGGAGGATCAAGGAGGACGAGAGAAAATTGTCTCGCTTATCGAAATTATTCGGGACGTGCCGAAGACGAGACGAAAAGATGACAAAAGTTAAAATCAATTAACGTTAATCAATGCCCGATGGGTAATGAGGAACGATATGATAGAATATGGTGCAAGGGAGAAAACTTGGCTAGAGGATACTCGCGGGATTTTGTGGCTCACGCGGTTCCATTATTGAAATTTAATCTTTCAATATAGCTGGGTTGGCCCTCAATAGCCACAACTCTCGGCTACCCGGGTCTACATTATGATAGAATTGACATCGAATATAGCAGCTCGTCAATGAAAATCTGGCACAGCGAACGACGAGAGACACTGCGATCGCTCTCATGATTTTCCCTGCTGGAATTGATGCGGAAAATCGAAGATGTGGATAAGCTGGTATCGTGAATAGTGCACATCATTCAAATGGACCATATATAGGTACACACAAGACTTTGTTTATATATATATATATATATATATATAAAATATATATATAATAATATATATATATATAAAGCCATGGGAAAATGATCCTGGTAAATGTGACACGGTTTATCCCATCCAACGAGTAACGTACTTTAATTAATATATAGCTACTTAATTAAGCCTGCACTTTCAAAGCTGCGTACATTGTGAATAGAATCACGAAGGGTGTACAGAGCCGATATCAGGCACTCCCAGCAAGCATACTGTGCGGCTGATTTATCAATAAAATAACGAGCCTATCTTTTCGTGTGTATATATATATATATACATATATATACAGATGCTTACGTGTATAGCTGTGTAAGTATGAGTGGGTACTGACACGCATACACATTGCATAAAATATATGAAGATATATGTATATGTAGCCTTATATCCTGGCCAGGATAATCGTATGCTCATTAAGTGTGTACATGTTGTGTACACTGAAAGCGTACCCAGGAATACCTCACATAGTAATTTCTCGAGTCTCCAATTTCCAAATACACACTCGAACATTCTGGTGTATTATAATCCATTAGCTGACTAAACCCAGTTCTCATTCTTTATAAATTCATATTACATATATTTATGAAATATACAATAAAAAGAATAATTAATGTCTCGTCGAGTTTCACTTTGTAAAATATTATGTAAAATATTATTGTTCCTGTATGCACTTGAGAAATATTAGTATTTGTCCTGAGATGTTTAACACATAGTTAATATTTATCTTGGATTTCTGGAAACGAACTATTTTTTTTTTTGCTTCGAAATTGCAATCGTTATTTCTTTTAAAAAAAATTCTCGATTTTTTTTTTTTAATTTTTTCAAGTTTTCTCAAATCGTGTGAAAAAAAAATTGAATCAAGACCTGGACCACTTTGAAATTTAGCTTATAAATTTTTATATCTACCACAAGCTTTTTGTGAATTTTTTCAAATTTTCAAATCCTACGTAACCTTTTATTGACAAAAAAACATTATCAAAAATAGGGGCTGGCCAAAACAAAATTTATAAAAAAATTTCACGTTTCTTAGGATCTAAAAAAAATATAAAATAATTTAAAAATTACCAAATCCCATAGGGTGAAGGTCGATTTGACTTGGAATGCTATTTATATTTATATATATATATATATATATAAATATAAATAAATATATATATGTCCACACACTCCTGTATCGGAGTCAGTAATCCATTCGTAGCAAGTCTTAGAGTTCATAGTGTATATTAACCTCGTAGTTACTGAATGTACGAAGTGCCCAGTGCGAGGATATCGAGCTGCGGTCCCTCTTGCATGGGAGGAGAAACGAGCAAGATACACGCGCACAAACGTAACAGTGGTCTCTCGCATTGTTTCACAATGGAGCTTTGGAATTATACCTCACATCCCATTCTCAACTTCGACTATATAGTTTCTCTTTCCCCTTTTGCATGTGTGAACATATATATATATACATACATATAGACATATATACATATATACATATATACTTATATATATATATATATATATATATATATATATATATATATACACACACATATATATATATATAATCTATGTATAAAAGATCTGTCTCATTCTCGCACTCCTCGAGTTCTCGGTTGCCTCCTCCCCCTCTTTCTCTTCCATAGCGTACACATAGCGTAACAGAAGAGCATAGAGGACTGTCACTGCAGAAGCATGAGCTGCTGCAGAACCCGTGGGAGGTCGGCAATGGGATATCCTTGTATCCTGCGTCCTAATCACCCTCCTATCTCTCTCCCTCTCTCTCACTCTATCTCCTCACCTTCTCACTCTTGTCCATTATTTCCTCTACCCTCTCTAAAGGATATATATATATAGTTTTTTCCTTCATATTTCATAGTCGTTGGCGTCGCAATTCCGCGATGGCTGACACAAAATCCATTACTGACCCAACTGACGCCTCGTTGTATTTCATCAACACACGTAACCAAAATGTATTTTCCATCAGGTGGGAACAACAAACGTGGTGTTGTTAATTTTGCAAGTTCATCATGTTACAGATATATAAAGTAAAGCCTCGATTAACCGGGGCAGAGGAAAACTTTCCCACTATCTAATGCTCTTTTCATTTTCACACAAAATATTCACTCTGATTGTCAATCGCTCCAGTTTTTCTGTGATCCACATAGCCAATAATCAATGATTTTGGTTACAGCCGGAGGTGCGTTTTTATTTTAATACTCGAAAGGCATATACGTCGATTCGTATATGAATTACGATGAGGACGAATAAGAGCTGATGGAGCAATTTGGTGACCATAAAGTGTCGATCATTTTCCGGTTACACGAGCATTTCATCATCCTAAATGTTATATGACGCACGAACGAGGGCGTTTGTAGGATCGTCGCATAAGCGATATTCCATGTTGCCACTCACGCGAAAATTTCATGCGCCGTCGCAAATGCCTACACGCAATTATAACCAATATTTCGTGCTAAATCAATTCTCTTAAAATTATTTTGATTATTTTTTTTCACCCAATCAATATTCACTCGGGCTCATTATTACAAAATTCTAATTTCTTTGATACTCTCCATGTTTACGATTATCAAATTTTTTTCGAGATATTCATTCACACCCTGAATTAAAAATTTCAATCACATTCTGCTGCAGGACCTCAAAAAAAATTTTTTTTCCCTACAAGCAATTTTTTTGCCTCGCACAATTCATGAAAATTGATGGAAAAAAATGAATCATTAATTGAAAAATTGATTCGTGTTTCTTTTTTTTTTGAGAATTTCTCTATGGAGTATAAAATTTAGGGGATGATCAAAATAGAGATACTCAATATTGGGGGGACTTGGGCCTTAAATTTATATACATATGAAAAGGACAAAAAAAAAACTCACGCACACAATCGTACGGGGCCATTTATGTTGAATCATGATAATCCAATATTGGTCATGGACGATAAAGAATTTTCCATTTTCAATCTTTCGATCCACGCAATTCCGTTTATTTTTTTAAAATTTCTGATTTCGCGTATAAATATTCGGGCTGTTCATGTCATTCACTCGTTTCCCTAAAGACGAGGAGGGGGGATTGTGGGGTTTCCATGCACCATGAAACATACACATAACTGGTATATCGACGTTACTCGATCTCCGTACAGCAATATCCGATTCAGAAACCTGGATGACAGTTTCAGCACGATCGAAATTGCGGGGTGGGGGGATGAAACCCAGAGAGTAGAGTATATGTTACGTGGGTGGAATGATGACATACGCAGGCGTTCGTCACTCGCGAAAAAATTTTTTGTTGATAGCCAAAGAGTGAATTAAATATATATATATATATACAAAAAATATTGGGTGGTGTCAGTGACGAAAACTGTTGTGGGCCTGATAACAGAGATTCGCAAATGGGTATGACGATTTTTCATTTCAAACATTTTTTGATAGGCGATATTTTTTATTTTATTTTTTAACAATTCTACATACATGCTGAGAAAAGAGTTTTGTTAAATGTTAAAAAATCTTTTCTTCAATATGACAAAATAAACGTTTAGTTATTATTTTCATTATTTGAGGGATGTAAAATTTCATAATTATTACCAAATAATTTAATTACTGTATTTGGCTCAACTATAATTTAATCATAATAATTAAATATTAATTTAACCGGAATTATCAAAAGATTTGTCAACAATTAGCAAACTCTTTTTTCATTACATACGTCCATCAAGATTTACGTTAACTTGTTCTAGATCAGTTTCACGATCGTCGAGTCGACACTCCGAAAAATAATCTCAATCGAGCACAGATAAGGTGCAAAAAAAAAACAAATACATTTATAATGAAGTTCAATGATTTTTTCGGTTATGCGCCAAAAGTGTAAAATACAAAAAAAAAATATTGCGGAAACGAGCGTGAAAAAAAATGGTGTCATCGCTAATAATGGAATGAACCATGTTGACATTCGTGAGAGTAATTTATACAGAGTCTAATACGTGTCCACGAAGACTAAAAGTCGCATGTCACAAAGACAACACGTCTCGCAGAACTGAGAGTTGAAGAGAAAAACACGTGCGAGAGCTGTGAAACTGAGAGATGACGAGAGCAAAGCAAAAGCCTTCAACACTACACACAGAGCGTCGCTCTCGGAGCGTTCAGTAATGATCAAACTTTCGTGATCGGTTGCTCCAGACTTTCGACCCCAATTTTCTAAAGTATACTTATACTACATATTAAATAGTCAAGCCGATGACGCAAAGGTACATATTTCACCCTCAATATATATATATATATAAGCACTATTACATTTACGCCCTCAGAAAAATGTGCCATTAAATGTTACAATTCGTACATTCCTCTATTCTCAGTTAATTGACTCAGAATTTCCAAAAAAAAACAATCAAATTTTATAATCCTTTGAATTAAAAAAAAAAAACATTGGCCTTCAACGATGAGTTTTACGATTACAACTTTGCAGCATGAAAATATCACATATATACGTCATATATTAGTTATAACCACCCTTAATAATAAAGCAATTCGCACAAAATTAATCGATCAGAGTAATTTTAAAACGATAAACTTTTAAATCACACAAGTTCGAAGACTCACAATAATTTAGAAAAAATTAAAAAAAATATGATTCCATTTAATTCGCCGCAACAATATCAGCGGCAATGAATTTGGAAAAAAAAGGCGTGAAATAGCTAAAACTGTTGGGTTCGATGGGTCGCTAAAATGATGAGAATGTTGAGACGAAATATTTTGGTATGTTGTATTCACCACAGACAGAGGGTGCGAAAGAGAGAAAAAAATAGTGTAAAGTTTTTGAGCGGCGCGGTAGCCGAGTCACGTACAATTTCACGCGTAAATTGCGGAAGCTCCGGGTGTACAACGGGGGCCCCCGATACAAACCATAAATGGCCCTGAGCCAGTGTGAGCATGAGGGGGGCCGGGGGCAGCAGGGGGCGTCGGGCCACGCCGGGGGGTGGGGGAGGGGGGTAGATATAAACGCGAGAGATCGGTGAAACCCAAACTCTCGTACCTTCCACCTCCCCAGCGTCATTCTATCGCTGTGGTCCTTTTGTGCGATGCACACACATATAAATGCATGTACATATATATATATCGCTCTTGATCGGGTCTTCTGCTTGCCCCGTTTCAGCGGGCTGCAAGTATTTTCTTTTGCCGACTTGAAAAGAAAAAGGAAATGAGAGAAAAAGAGAGAAAAACGAGCCTAAAAAAACGCGCGCACAAACGTCTAAAAGTGGGTTGTCCCTCATTAAGTTGGCACCACTCGCTGGTCATCCCCCCCCCCCCTTTATACTTGATTCTGTCTTGTGCGCGCGCGCACACGGTCCTCAACGAAAACGTGGCCCAAGCACGACATAACCCCCCTTCCCCCGCCCCAACCAACCGGCACAGAGAAGAGAGCGAGAGAGAGAGACTGTTCCTCGAGAAGGGGACTCGCCGCGGTCCCCTCGGGGCCATTAGGGCCACTTTCTTCCCCCTCCACGTCTGCCTCGCTCATTCGCTTCGTTCTTCTCGGCGCACGAGAACCACACGGTCGCACAACCGACACCGATACATCGCCCTATGCTCACATGCATCTCCACCGACATCGTACTTATATATATATATATGTGGACGACGGGACGCTCAAAGTGGCTCGAGTGAGACGTCACGTACATGTGAAATGAATGCATTCGTTACGTGTCACAATCGCAGCCTCCAACCCCCTGCCTCACCCCGTTCGTTGTGCGACACACATGTACTGTCCCACCTTGAATCAAAGGGAGAGAATAACTTTTTGGGCTGTCGTAAATAATACCAATTTTAGACAACACGAATCATGGAGTCCTAGAGGCACGATTTTGTCGAGAATATACTTTATAAGCAGGGGTTTTGGGGCAATTGTTAGGGGTAGATGTCTTAATTAGCTACGATGAAGGACGAAAATTTGAGAGTAAACTTTGCAAAATGGTAGATTTTGCCAAGATGACAGTAGAGACTCGTATTCTTTGTTGGTGAATGATAGACTTCGGTAGATTTTTAATATGCCTTAGCAGACTTCGATTAATTTTAATAGACGCTGGCAGGCTGGATTAATGGTAGACTTTTGTTGATTCAGACAGATTTTGATACAGTTTGGTACATTTGCGTAGATTTCGATTAAACGTTCGTAAACATTGGTAAATTTTAGTAGGCATTGAAAGGTTTTTGTAAACTTTTACAGATCTTGATAAACTCTGTTGTGTAATGATAAATTTTAGCAGATTTTGGTAGATTTTAATGGATTTTCTCTAAGATTTAAAATGGAACTCATTAAATCCATACAGAGGCTTTTCGTTTATTGACTGTCTACAAACCGTTTATAAACTTGTAGATTTTTTTTTGTTCAGCTTTCTGTATAAATGCATATACGATTGTACGTCTGCTCGGATTTATTGTTCAATGAACTTTCACTACCATGAAACTGCACGCGGCGGTAATAATATATAGTGACGAGAAGCACATGGACGGGGGTTTGTCCCATCGAGGACATCACCGATAATGGGATTACACGTATAGGATTGGGATTACGGGAAATCCCTCGGATGCAAATCTCACCTGCCTACTACACAAAATATTGATCCGTACAGATAGATATATAGATACATAAATATATGCATATATACATATATATATAGGGCATGGATAGACGGACGCGTGTGTCCACTCTGTAATAACGCACGATACTTTTTTCTTCCGCCTATGTCGAGTATAGAGAACACAATATCCTGATACAAGATCAATTTTTTCTATTTTCTCTATTAGATCGTCTCTGCCATATCTCATTTACACGAATATCAGGAGAAAAAAAAAAAGTGCATCGAAAAGCTGATGGGGGAACACTTATAAAATAAATATTCGGATGAAATTAATGAATTCGAGTCAAGAGCGTCCTCCTATCTGTGCCATAAATACAGACGCGTGAGAGAAACGTTGAGATTTAATGTCAAGAAGACGCGAATTTTGGGTCGTGAAGGGATGATTCTACAAATGGAGGGAGAGACCATTATAACCAAGGGTGATTCGGGTGAACCAGCAAAAGTGAAAAACTATTTATAATATGTATGCACACGTATGTATATATATATATATAAGTACATATATATATATATATATATATATATATATATATAAGTACATATGTATGGGTATTCTATGTATGTTCGTACCTATGTATACTTATATGTATGTGTATAAACGTCTAAGGGGTGCGTCGATGGCGTGTGCCACGCGCCTTTTATCTAAATTCTCGAATTACGTGTCGCCCACAAATACAAATGCATAGAGTTACTCATATACACACATATATTTGTACATACTCATGTAGGGACATTTGTGTATTACAAGCTCTGTTACCGTTTTAGCTTGGACCTTACAGCAATGATATCGAGTGGGAAGCAAAAGGCACCAAACGATCTCGTTTCACGTGTTTCCACTCGTAATACCACCGAGCCAAGTCGATTTTTATCAAATTAGTCATGTTTTTTTCTGCTTTTCTTTTCTTTTTTTTTTTTTTTTTAATGTGTCGTTTCAGATAAGAAATCGTGAGCTGGCACGCGAGACAAGGTGTCCCCAGCGCCAGGGCATTCAACGTGAGGCAACCCCAAACTCACCGGAGAAACAATAATCTAGTGAGTTTATTTGTCATGTTGTATATGATTATTTTCACGCGACGTGGATAAATGAAATTTCAGGCATCAAATCAGCAGAGTGTAAAAAAATATTTTTAGCATTTTTCGAATAAAATAATCATGGGAAGTGACGACCATAATGTGGAATTGTAAAATTTTTCAAAAAGAGAGAGAAAAAAATATATAAGTTTGAAAACGGTAAGTAATTTTTAATAATCGAGTCTGTCTCGAAGATGAAAGAACGCCATTAAAAATAACAGATCCATCTTATGTAAAATGACACTAAGGAAGTAGCGGTTATAGGATGATGTCATGATGCCTCATGAATCAATTTTTTATAATAACCATGAAAGTTTGCGGATAAATATTACACAAACCATTTTATTATATTCAGCCTTACGTGACATTCCATGACCCTGTGTCAAAGATCGTTAAACGGGTCTCGAGGTCAGTTTTAATGGTGTATATTTCATGGTTTGCCGCCTCGAAAAAACAGGAGATGATCTTAATCGAGACTCAGGGTTGCCTTCAACAAAAAAAAAAGATGGTTTCTCGATCGCACTGACAGATTGAGAACCGTATTAGGCTGTGAGTTTTCAAGTATCCAAGTCGACATATCGATAGCATGATTCGTCTGTGTAAAACGGCAATAAGGAAATAGGGGTTGAGTCGGTATGGTCAAGTAGATTTTACCTTTCCGTGGTAAAGAAGGTCGCTGCAAATCTCGGCCAAACACAGGCACCCCGTCGACGTTGAATAACTCAAACTGTATACGATGTGGAGAGTAACGGTATATCGCATTAAGGTCGGGCCATACGACATCTGCATAACAATGGAACGAACGGATCGAGTGTGAGAGGGTTGGCGCTTCACTTCCGAATCAAACATCCCGCAGTGATGGAGACAGAAGGGCACATCGCCAAATGGATGGTGGCCTGTGTGTGTGTGTGTGTTTATGTACGAGAAACTAGTGGGGGTGTCTCGTGTGACGATGAGATTCTCATCACTCTTCGGTCTACCGCAATCCAGAAATGGGAGCTTGCAGAGTCGTGTGGCTGCACTTCATATATGGGATGGTTGAATGTGGAGGAGAACGGTGGACGACAAGCCAGTACTCCGCGCTAAACCTTGCGCGGCATGATTGAACTCCGCGGGCCAGACGACCTCACTTCAACGAAATTCCATGACTCTCTCTCTCTCTCTCTCTCTGCGGAGAACCGAGCAATGGATTGTGCAGGGGAATGAGGAGAGGTTGAAAGAGATGATGACGAAGGCAAAGCTTGCTACCAAAAGCCGCCCCTTTCGACACCACTGGTGCAGATCTCCTATTATGAAATGGAAGGTGCTGCCGACAGAGGCAAAAACACACCCATAGCCATATCTCTCTCTATATGGCGATGGATGTGCTTACGGGCTCTTTGAATTCATTTGGACGGACAAACTTTGTGCGGATTAAAATGGCTCATGATCTCTCTTTGGTGGACGTTTCATTCTTTTAGAAAGCTGAATAGGGACGAGTGTCATGAGGACGCATTCGTGCAGAGAGCTATGGACACTTTTGGATGGAATTATGTTGGTATGTTTCGTTAAGATTTTTCTTTATCATTTCTCTCTGATTCTTTTCGTTCTTTGCACGGATCCATTTCAAGTTTGTCACAATTCGGTATGGAAGCTGTTAATTGCCAGTGTCATAAATGGCAGGGGATTTTTTTTATTACAAATATACCATACACAAAATTGAAAGTTAATTTACATTTTACACAAATCTTTTATATTTCTGTCCCAATAGATAATTATTTCTGATTCTACCCCAGTTTGGGGGAGGGGGGGTAGGAGCAGTTATGAATTATCTGGTAGTATGTCAAATAAAAAAGGAAAAAATTGCCAAAAAACATAGTGAACAATCGTGACAGTTTTGTAGATTTTTTTTCTCTCCAATTCCACCATAAAACAAAGTTTTTCGCATAATTCTCGTTCGTTCACAGTCACGATGTGAATGTAGACCATTCGCATTTTGTCACACGTATTTTTTTACCGTGAATATACAATCTATAATATACTACACGTAGATAACGTACCCGTGTTATACAACACGAGGCACACGTTGTATGTAGACTCTATAGAATACAACATGGGTAACATTTTCGGGCGAACCTTCGCCAGGGGTAAGAGATCGCGATTCGGCTTGTTTATGCGATACTCGAGATAGGGTGGCTCTTTTGTCTGGGGGTGGCTTTTGCCTCAATGTGCGCGTGTGTGTGTGTGTGTGTGTGGTTTTCGTCGTTGCTGGGATGAGGGACACAGAGTGAGAAAGAGAGAGAGAGAGAGGAGAGCGGGAGAGAGAGTGAGAGGTACGGGACAATAAATTTATCGGCGTACGATACCTTCCCTCTGCTTTACCGTTACCCGCAAACACCGCCACCCCCACCTCTCTCTCTTTTCTCTCAACATAGATGTATGTACCTACGTACTATTTACTATACTAGCTATATAGGTTATGCAGCACTGTATGTTGTTGCTGAGTGAGGACGAGAAGAAAAATACGATCGTAGGCACACACACACACACATACACATATGCATCCCCGCCTACGCACAAAAACACCTTTCCATAAATGCACCGTCACCCAAACACACCATCAACCTGGTACACCATCGACCAAACACCCACACAAGCACGACCACACTCTCGTTCCTTCGCCGAATTCAGCGCGAGAGTTTTATCGTTTGGAATTTTCGACTCTACAGATTGCATCTCATGAAAAAAAGTGATGACATATTGCGCTGGAGAGGGAGGACATATATACAACGGGGTGCGTTAAAAGTTGGAAAGAGAGGATCTCGTCTAGGCGTGAATGTCGCGACAAATATATGATTCCTTTCGATATATGGGATATAATACACACATATCTATATACATATACAAACATATATATATATATAGTAGATGTTTTATTGTGAGCCTCCCGTAATTAGGCATGCAATTCTTGCTTCGGAAAAAATATCAACAGTTCAATTTAAGGGTACTTCTGTTAAGCTTCCGTTCTATGGTTTTTTTCGCCCCACAATTTCATCTACCCCGGTCCCCCAGCTACTCCGTAACAGTAGACACTCCAGGGCAATTCAGCTGTTGTTGGGTCTCCAGGACTCGGTCAGCGACCCTCAAGCTCTCATATGGCCAGTTATTCCGTGACTAAGGTGACGAATGAGGCCTCTAAATCAACGGGGATCTCGGGATTTCCAAAGACCCCAAGGTGGAGCACTCCGGTGTCCTAGTCACTCCGGCACTGTAGTCGGCCTGGAACTCTAGTCAGTCCGGTGCTCGAGGCACTCCGGGACTTTAGTCAATCCGGGACTTTCGTTGGCCCGGAACTCGAGGCACTCCGAGAGTTTGGTCAATCCGGGATTTTAGTCGGCCCGGAAGACAAGGCACTCCGGGACTGCAGCCACGCGTGAAGTACAATCCCGGGCGGAAGGGAGATCGCAGAACAATCTAAAGTCCATAATAAATATGTACGTATAGACGTTAAGGTGATGGAGATAAGTGGAGCTATGTAGAGGTTCTAGGGGAGAAGAAAGTTTGGCTTTCAACCGATAAGCCATATAGGGTCCAGCACGTGCCCTTACCGCTGCAATAGGAGGCGCCCCAGTGCTTCAATGCTCCTTATTTATAAACAATTTCAACTGTCGTATATATTTCTGTCAAAAACGCGATTCATATCTGTCTCAATCCTCGTCCCTGAAACAAGCAATTACTGTACGAATAAAACGTCAACAATACTTGAGATATCAGTGACAACGATACTTTCGATATTTGCCTGCATCAACTTTTTTTTAGGGGGACGTGTGTGTACGCTGTGTAGAAAAGCACGTAGTATGCTTACAGAAAAGCCAACGAGCGATTCGCTATGCTTGACATTTCGGCTCAAAATGTTAACTGGAATGTGAATGCAGGTATAACTTACGTGAGTGTGTGTGTGTGTTTGTGTGCTTTGCCCAATTTTCCACCAATTTCTCGTCGGTTCACAACACAAAAACACATCAAACCTTGAGCTATTGGATCCCTAGCCTCAGGTATAATATCGATGGGTCCGGGAAATTCACTGAGAGAAAAAAGTTCTGGCCAAAAACGGCGCAATAATTGGTGGATACGCTGCCAGACCAAAAAAAAAAAGAATCATTGTAGGATATTCATATCTTTTATTATTGTTTATTGTTGATCCATGTAATGTTTTTATCAGAAGGAATCACACAATCATGAAATATAATTGTGTCAAAAATGGTGCAGTGATTGCTGCATAAACCCTGCCAAGCTGCCAAAACAAAAAAACAATAATCGTGGGATATTTCTTCTATTATTATTATGATATATTTTTGATTATTGATCGTTGATTCATTTAGCCTTTTAGTGGAAAGTTGTCACACAATCATGCCATGCAATTGTACATTTAGCTCATTTTTTGTGGTGAAAAAGTATCATTATATTAATTGTCATAAATATTAATTGTACACGTAAATCAATCGGTGAAACTTTTGATGCAAAATTTTTATTAAAAATCTTGCCAGTAATTTCATACTTACGTTGGACACTCATAGACACAAAAGTACCTGCGTGAGTATGAATTCACTCTCTTTGCTTGAATGTCTGTATCAGAAAATGTCTCCAAGTGCCGCTGTTTTTCTTACAATTTGGGAGAGACATATACTTTATTATCATGCAGACATTTGTCGATTATTCGGTAAAAATATTATTAAAAAAAATAAACAAAATCCAATTAAAGATTCATTTCAAAAAATAATCTGTACGTTGCGGAGATACTGGAGAAATTACTAACGAAAAGTGTAAAATATACGAAGATGTGAAAATTCTTGTAGAACTTATTGCACATACGTCTCTGGTGCCTAACGGTTACCTCGACCCTGAAGGTAGTCTGTAAATATATATATATATATAGAAACCAAGAGATAGCGGGGCACCTCGACCGATCACGTGGTGCCTGACAAAGAGAAAGAGCGAGAGAGAGAGAGAGAACTCTCGAACCAAGTGGAGTCGCGTAGGAGAAGGTCCGAGTTCACGCAGCCACAGAACAAACGTGTGCCGAGGTCTCTCTCACTGAATCAACGAAGAAAGGCTCACGATCAGGTAGTGGAGAATTCGTGAATCGAGAGCCAGACAAAACTCGTATTACAGTGCGAGAGGGAAAAGAAACGAGAAACGAGGCTTAAAGTGTTAGATGCTGCCAACTGTCTTGTATAGGAAGGAAACGAAAAAATAGAGGCTCAAACATTGCATGGAGTGGCGTGTAACTCGGGGGATAATTAGGGTTCACACTTTATTAGTAATAATCTCTCCCCGATACAAAAAACGTAAATTGTGTGTTTTATGATCTTCACATTTTACGACAGAAGTTTTTGTTTCCATCAGAATATCGTTTCGCTGCTGTTTAAGTCACTGTTGAGCCTCTCTCAATGCTGGAGTGCGAGAACGAGAGAGCGGCTTTTTAGAGCCTCGTCTTAATGGTTATAGTGAAACTCTATTTAATTCATCGTGGACATTAATCTGATGTACGGATTTGGAGTAATAAAAACTGTAGAATATACATGAAATTTATTTAGACTTTGTTTTGCACTTTATATCACATTTTGTTTATCCGATAATTCGCAGTAACGTAATTGTTGCGTTACTCCGATTCATGTAGCATTTGGGAATTCCAACTTGGATCAGAAAATTAACGTAACAATATAAAAGAGAATAATATACAAAAAAAAAAAGAATTCTTTAAATGCTTGACGTAATACCGTAGAATCTATCACTGAACATGAGAATGAGATATTGACCAGGTGATTTTTATAAGAATTCCTGGTAGTTTCTAAGCAGGTGATGACCATAAAGTAAAATATTCACACAACCGTATAAAAAAAAAGTCCTAGTTCATTTTCTCCATCCCTTAATAAACTCTTATAATCTCAGCCATCCTAAATTTCGTAAATAATTTCTTTTGCTCAGAATCTTAAGTGCATGCCAAAATTGAAACCAGAGAAGTTTTGGTTGGGACTGGTAAGAATTTTTTTGACATCTTAAGGTGCTTCGTGGTCGCAATCCATACTCATACTGTCAGAGGAAGAGGAGCTTCGAGCTTAGCGAGCGAGATAGAAAGGTGTGCAGATAGAGAAAAAAAAATATATATATATATATATAGTAAGAGAGAGAGAGAGAGAGAGATGAACGGAGCCAGGACGCTCAAGGGAGCAGCAGCAGCAGCAGCATCGGCGGCGGCGGCACTCACAATCGGGTTTTGCGAGCGAGCTGCGAGGGGACGAGAGATGCCAAGGATTCACGTGTGCGGGGCGTCGAGCCGCTTGGCACAGCCAGCAGCACGGCTTGGCGCGGGGCGCAAAGAGGGGGGCAACTAGCGAAGAGCAGCAGCAGCTCGGCAGCCTGCTGGGGCGCTGGGGCCTGGTGGGGCGGGAAGCGGCAGTGGATGCCTGAGTTGGAGTGGGGGGCATCAGCGTAGCCCAGAGTGGGGAAGAGTTTTGCCGGTGCGGCTGGTTACCGGCGCGGCACAGCGAGGAGAGAAGAAGCGAGTTTGATGCCAAGCCGGTGTCGGACGGAGTGGTGGTACAGGTGGTGGGGGTTACCGAGACTTCATCGCCCCTACGTTGGTTAGTTTCGCCGCTGACGTTGTCGGGAGCGGATCGAGCCTCGTCTCGTGATTCCCCACGCACATCGTCGTTACTTTTACCTCGCCGAATATACGTGAAAGCGCGCGCGTAATTTTTTTTTCTTCTCTCTCTACATGTACGTGCACATTATACGTATATAGATGTTCTCTATATGGATCTAGAGATTTTTTTTTTTATTATCGTGTTAAATTCGTGGTGCCCTCACGATGGATTATTAAAACACTTGCAGTGAGGCTTGCTTCGATAGTTGACGATTGTACCTAGCTCTCGCACATGGGATTTTCAGCCCGCGACGTTTTGTGAAGACGAGGCCAGAAAAAAAAAACTGGCTCCGGCAAAAGGTGCACCTGATTTGGTAAAAAATTATATCACACGAGGAAAACGGATTATATTTTTTCACGATTTTTGCTCAACCTCTGGATATTGTTGCGTATGTGCGTCGATTAATTACGCGAGTGTTTTTCGTGGGTTCTTTTTTTTATACGTTTATATATATATATATATATATATATATATATATATATGTGAATATAATTTTTCAAAATATTTTTCTTTGTTATATTTGAATCGAACAAAAAAAAAGCTTCTCAAGTACAAGTGAATGTGTGGAGGTTGTTTTTTTTTTTTCGTTCTTCTTACAAAGTTTACGTGAATACTTTGTGAGGGCGAATTTTGTGGTGAAAATGGATTAAAGGCACGACGTGAATCCCACAAATTATTGGATTAATCATCGATCATATACATACATATTTAAATATATATCGGAGTTTTTCTTCGTTTCACAAGGTTTTTTGAGGACATTTGTCCTGGATTATTTCACGATATATCGTTCCGTTTGATTTATTTTTTTTTTTCGAGAGTGAAACTTCTTTATACATGGTCAGGATTCTTATCTGTCTGACTGGTGCAACGGAATTATTATACATGGATATATATGCGCGTGAACAAGTGTGAAAAATTGCTTTTTCTCTTACTGCGCGGGGATTTCCCCGTTACGTGGGGCTAGAGCGTCAGTTTTAAAGTGACCGCGCGCTTTACGAGACTACCCCGACGTTACCCGTGAGCCTCTCGGAGAAAAGCCGCTCAAAGTTCAAATAAGTCAGGGGGACACCGTTTTGCGCGCTATCTTTTTCAATACGTCGCTACTGATGCTACACTTGTGGATTTGTGACTTATCTACGACGAAATTAATTGGATAAAACGTGGCCGTGATTTAAACCAAGAAAACAAAATTATTATTAATAATAATAATAGTAATAATAATAATAATAATAATAATCGTGTTACAGTGTTGGTGGTTACATATATATTGTTCGGGTTTAACGATATGTGCCTGAATCTTCCCGTCGGATTCGTACAGCCTGTAAGTACCGAATCACTTTCTTTTTTGTTGCAATTTTTTCCAGTCGAAAGTTTTTTGTTTTGACTTTGAATTGGAATAGGATAAACGAAAAATGTGACAAGAAATTTTGGAGCAATTTCGGAGGCGAAACTCCAAAAATTGCGATTGAATGAAATATTTTGGTAAATGTTTTTTTTTTGCGAATTTTAAGCTTGGTGAGATTTTTTTAAATTATTTTTTTTTACACAAAAAAAATGGTGAAAAAACAAATATTAGGTTGGAAAAAAATGTCTAATTTTCTTTTCAATTAATTTTAATGTTAGTTCGTGGAACGTCTTATCGGAAGAGCAAGGGGGTCATAGATCACGGGTAGCGCTTTTAACATGTACCAATGACGAGTGATCGAAGTTTGTTCTCTTTGCTTTCCTCAGCGATGAGAAACAATACGAAGATAAAATGTTCTCCATTTTGCCGCAATTTACTGATAATGCTACATATTACTCATTATTTTACGAATTACATCATATATGGGCCTTTCCAGGCAAAAGTTTCACTTTTGGTCAAGTTTTACTGTAGATGTCTCGATCTCATAAAAGTTTACTTTATCGGAGCAATTAAGAGAAAATTGATTGTTGGAATGTTGGAATTAATTATTACAATTACCTCACAGCATTATTATTTGTTAGTACAATTATTTTTTTTTCGTAAACTTTCTTGAATTTTTCTATTTAAAAAATGTCTTAAAACGATATTACTTAAGGTCAATCGATTCCGAGCTATAAATGTTCAAAAATCGATTTTAGTGCCAAATTCGTAAATTTTTAAAATATACCAAAAGAAAAATACTGTGCAAAGGGATCATTGTAGAAATATATATATATTGTTTGAATAATAATTTTCAGAAGTTTACTAAAAAAAATCTTGGATCATGAAAAAATTGCTTGCAATAATTTTTCATTACGTTTTTACATTCAATAATTGAAATAAATATTTATATTTATGGAAATTTGCGAGGCGCAGAATGACATTGAAAATCTAAAGTAGGAAGTGACAGATCAGCCTATGACAGCAGAAATTTAAATCCGAAAAAATATTTACATTCGTTAAATAATTGAATAAAAAATACATATAGATATTGATCAATAAATTAATAAATATATTGATGAATTTATTTTAAAAAACCAAATATATATGTATATAAAAATATATGGTTTTATAAATATTTTTATTCCTTTTTAAAATATAATATATCGTGTTGGTGAGATTCGTTTTTCGAGAATTTTTCTCAAGGGTCTTTATCCGCTATTGGAACATATCAAAAGGAGCAAAAACTGGCAACAGTCGGGTCTCATCCCTCTTCAGTGGTAATTCAGAAAAAATATTTATATTCATTAAATAATTGAATAAAAAATACATATAGATATTGATCAATAAATTAATAAATATATTGATGAATTTATTTTAAAAAACCAAATATATATGTATATAAAAATATATGGTTTTATAAATATTTTTATTGGTTTTTAAAATATAATATATCGTGTTGGTGAGATTCGTTTTTCGAGAATTTTTCTCAAGGGTCTTTATCCGCTATTGGAACATATCAAAAGGAGCAAAAACTGGCAACAGTCGAGTCTCATCCCTCTTCAGTGGTAATTCAGAAAATATATAAGCGGGCATACTTAAAACGTTCTCTTCGTTTGTGCCGCGGCTCTTGTGAACTTTTTTTTTTTTCCAACCCCGAGCATACTTTCGACCCTCCCGCACGTTTTAAGTCCATTTTTCTACACGTCTCTCGCTTCTTCACGCCATTTTTCCAGAACGTGAAACAAAAAAAATTCTCTGAGGTTCTTGAGTAAAAATTGGCAAAAATAAAATAAAAGTCATTCAATTGGAAATGTTCACATTAATAAGGAAAAAAATTCTAAATTCTAATTTGCACTTTTTTTTTAAATTTCTCTACACTCGGTAATTCGAAGAGTCATTTGAAAATCTTTTTTATAGATTAAAAAAAAATAGTGATTTGAAGTTTTAGTAATAAATAAAATTAGCGTCTCACGACGATTAAAATATTTCGCAAAATTTTAGATATTTTATGCCGATATAAAAACAAAAAATTCTAACTCGTCAAATTATTTTTTACTATCTCTATTAATTATTCATTTGAAATTCACGAATTCTTATTTTTTTTATTCACCGTGTAATCCTAAAAGGACGATTTATTCCATCTTAGAGTGACAATAAATTGCGATTATCTCGATTTTTGAAGTTCTATAAGTAGTTAGCATTTGTACAATCTCGAGGCGAAATCTCCAGATTGTCGTTTGTTGCGAGATTTCTCTTATAGTGACGATTTTATTTTTATTTTTTTTTATTTTTTCCCCACACACGTTATTTGTTAATCCTTTGAATTGACTCTAATCCCGATATATTTATTGCCCAAGTCGCGATCAGTACACTTTCTCGTCTCGCCATTGGTAATAAATTTCTTCGTATCTTAATCCAATATCTTATCTATTTGTGTTACGAGCAACGAGTATAAAAATTATTTCACAGCAAGTGGATCGAAATTTCTTAAAAATTGTTTGAAAAATTATCAAAAATTTAATTACTGTCAAATTTATATTTTTAATTTTTTTCTAATTAAATTAATTCTTCCCACCTATTTTTTTTTTCCTTGTATTTGTAAATACAAATTTATTCATTGTCCACCCCATAGAAAATATGGAAAAACAAAATTACTAATTAAAAAAATAAAAACGTGAGATGGACAAACGATAAATATTGAACAGAATAAATTATATATATAATTATATAATATATAGTATAGAGTATATATACATGTCATTTGTGTATATTCTGTCGATACGAAAGTTAAATATATATGTTGAGGCATTTTACTGATTCATCGGTTTTATTTGCTCGTAAGAGCGACACGTACGAATTGAATATCTCGTTGTAATTTCATCGATACGAGTGTCGCGTTTCCTCGCACGAGCCCGAGAGAAGACCTGAATTTCGATCACTCATCGCTTCTTCCCCCGCGGGCAACGACGTCAACGCGTCTTAAACACACGACTGTGTGTTGTTCCTATCAATTATTTTATACACGTTCGAGTGTATTATATATGTAGTTGGTTCTTTGATCACCTGTCAAATTCAATATATATAGAACGTGCTGAAAGAATTTTGAATAAAAATTAATGATTTTTTTTTATTCATTAATTCATTAAATTATTCAATTGTGCAATTTTTATGGAAAGTCAAAGAATTTTTAATTTTTGGCAAAATGAAAATTTAGTATCGATATTTTTTATTTTTCCCGAAAATTTATAATAGAATCGTTGAAATTTCTATAGTATTTTTAAGTTTCTAAAACAAAAACGCATAACAACATTATTTCGTGGATATTTGCCACTTTTTTACGACTTAAGGATTAACAAAAAAAAATCGTTCAAGTATGTATAAAATCGTTCATTTTTTTTTTTAATTTTTCGTGTACAAATATATATACATATATGTTGTATTTTATTGATTTCAAACACATAAAAATACAGGTCTATATATATACAGGTCTATATATCACCTGTCAAATTCAATATATATAGAACGTGCTGAAAGAATTTTGAATAAAAATTAATGATTTTTTTTTATTCATTAATTCATTAAATTATTCAATTGTGCAATTTTTATGGAACGTCAAAGAATTTTTAATTTTTGGCAAAACGAAAATTTACTATCGATATTTTTTATTTTTCCCGAAAATTTATAATAGAATCATTGAAATTTCTATAGTATTTTTAAGTTTCTAAAAAAAAAACGCATAACAACATTTTTTCGTGGATATTTGCCATTTTTTTACGACTTAAGGATTTAAAAAAAAAATCGTTCAAGTATGTATAAAATCGTTCATTTTTTTTTTTAAATTTTTCGTGTACAAATATATATACATATATGTTGTATTTTATTGATTTCAAACACATAAAAATACAGGTCTATATATATATATATGTATGTATGTATAGGCTATATATACTCGTACACGTATAATGGTGGAAAAATTACTGCGATTAAGGCGTGCACAGAGCATCCACCTCGGCGTTCGCCATTTTCTCACAACACCTGCGAATTACCGCACGTAATTGCCGCGCAACCTTCTTCCATCTACCGACTCTCGCCGGAGAAGCTATCTCGGTGAGTGCGAGCAGCACCCTCTACTCTCTCTCTCTCTCTCTCTCTCTCTCTCTCTCTCTCTTACACCGGCCATATTCCTTTCATGGGAACTCGCGCGCTGGGACCGATTTTATTGTCTAACGCTGAGAGAAAAAGAGACAGAACGATTGTAGCCTGTGTCAAGGATAAATATATCTATATATATATTGAGCAGAGCGATATAATAATCCTCCGTGTCGAATCGAAAATTCGCAACTCTTGACCGTCTCCTCTCTCTCTCTCTCTCTCTCTCGCCCCTCGTGAATTTTCTACCCTATGGACGATTCCAGCATTGTTGCTTGCGTTTATAATCATTTTTTTTTCGAGCGGATTCTTCACGAGGAGAGTTGACACGAATGTCAGCATATACGTGATAATATTAAACCGCATCCTTAGAAATTTCAAGGGGTATAAAAAAAATTAAGCATTTTTGAAAATTCTGTAATGGAGAATTCGAAAAATTGTGTCGATTAAAAAATTCGAATATTTTTAAAGGTATTTTAGGAAAATTTCATAATTTTAAATTAATTTTGGATTCAAATATTTATCATAGTTATCATTGAATTTTCCTTCGTGACTATATTCATCGTATGATAAAATATCTCATAACTTTTTTCGTATAGAATTTTATTTATATAAAATTGTAATAAAATCTGCTCGTTATATATATATATACGAAACTTTACGAGTTATATTTTCACTCCTAATTAGAGATATTCAAATGGCTTCGTTCTTTTTTTTTTCAACTATTTTTGGCACGGTATTGACTGGCCTATTTCATTAAAAGTTGTTTCGCCATAACGCCATAAAAAAAAAAAAAATTACAATAACGAGATAAAATCATATACTCTTTTTTTTTTTAAGCTACAGATGATAATTGGATAAAGTAATATGATAATTTTTGTGTCTCTCCAATAAGGATTCAGTAAAAATATTAATTTCACTCCATATAAATTGAGTGCATTGCAAAATAAATAAATAAACTTTTCATAACAATAATATAAATGGTGATAACGAAATTTTTTCGACCTTTAAGATATTTTTCATACAATCGACATATCGAAAATTATATTCGGATATAATTTGATGAATCAGGATTTTCTTTCGCGTTAGAAATATTAATAAACAATCGTAAATTATACCTTTGTCTTTCACCTTTTTTCGTCAAATATAAGTATTTGTCAATTGATGGATCAAAGACAAAGTTAATGCGAACTATAGGCATACATATCGTGTACACATAGCAGTGATATATGAATAGTCGTCTAAATATATCTATATCTATATCTATATCTATATTTATAGCTATATCTATATCTATATCTATAGCTATAGCCATAGCTATATCTATATCTATATCTATATCTATATCTATATCTATATCTATATCTATATCTATATCTATATCTATATCTATAGCTATAGCTATAGCTATATCTATATCTATATCTATATCTATATCTATATATATATCTATATAATATATAATATATAACTACATGGATGCTGGGTAATTGTCGTGCGTACACGATGAAGGCCGCAGGGCTTTGAGAGCTCGCGTCGTGTAAGATCAACAGCAAGGTCTGCTGGTTCTATCTGCAAGTATTTCGTTAATGGCAATGTACACACACACAGATCTATTAATACATATGTGTGTATCTGTGTGTGCGTGTACATACTCACTGTAAATGTCCATAGATACAGAGGGATATATATATGTATATACATATATGTGTATATATATATATATATATGTATATATATATACGTATGTATTTAGTACGTGTAATTCTTGTATATATGTATACCGAAGGAAACACGAAAGTCAAATCGGCGCATTACTAACGCTTAGAATGGCAAATCTCGCTCACTTAGCGTAATTTGCTCGTAATTATCGCGAATAATAATATTCCCTCGTCGTAATGAACCATTTATATGATTAATACGAGGCTCGGGCTCTTCCGGAGGAGAATTTATCGTTCGCGAACTTAAACGGTTTGGCAAAGCATCGAAAAGCATCGTGCAAGCTCCACGTGAACGTTATATGGACATGTATGGGGCCTTCTGTGTCAAATCGAACTTGACACCGAAATCTTTACATAAACTTTTTGTTTGGTTTCAATCGATATAATTCATGAAATTATGAAAATTTCAATTAAAAAGAACAACAAAAATTTTGACAAAATTTCACGTTTATTTATTGAAAATAAATTATATGAATTTATTGTAGCACCTTGTCAAGTTTTTGCAAACGGAACAACAAAAAATTTTGGGCTGCCTGAAAATGTTGCAATTCAAGTATAATGAATGAAAATGGAAACAAAAAAATTCCTTACGTTATATCAAATAAACATTTTATGGTGTTGAGAAATTAACCATCGTGTATATCAAATTTCTCAGAGTTTTACGAATAACTTTTATTTCGTCATTTTTATAAAATTATTAAACCATTTTTCTGGATGGTGAAAAAAACCTTGTGGGAAAAAATGACCGGATATGGGAAAAATTCAACTTCTGCGGAATGCCCCATATATATATATATATATATATATATATATGAAGATATATTATACGTGCATGAGGAGAGGGACTCGCTCAAATCCTCTCACTCACGAGGGTATGCTATTATCATAATTGCCACAAATAACGGCCCATGATTGGCGCACTTCACGCTTTTCGAGTGTTCTTTTTCGGTAGTCTCACTCTCGGTCCAAAACGCTAGAATGAACCTTTCTCGATACATATATGTATATCTATATACCATCGATACGCTTTTGCACGTTTGCCTTTATCCCTCTTTCGTCCCTTGAATTTTTTTTTTTTGCCCGTCTTCATCATTTCTCCCTCGTCTTTTTTTTTCCGAATCTTTTACACGCACGCTTAAATATTTTTGATTCGAGCGATATAGCCTCTCTCGCACGAGGGATTCGTGATCTTTAGATTATTCTTATAACCCTCAAGTAAAAGCACTCTGGCCCTCAGATATATATATATATATATATTTTATCGACTCATAGCTGATGCATAAATACAACATATGTTGTATTTATGCATCAGCTATGAGTCGATAAAAAAATTAAAGCCTAAAGGATTATTGACCGATTAGAAGAGCATTTAACATCATTATTATTTTTATTATTTATAATGATTTTCATAAGCTCAGTAAAAAAATAAAAAATTCACTCGACTCAAATTAATTTCACTCCAGTCAAATCCCATTCATTTAAACAAAATTAAATTCATTATTATTACATATAAACTTTGTAACAAATTACGAAATATGCCACCGGAATTAAAAATCGAAAAAAAATGGACACGTACAGCCAGAAAGTGGAAGATATTAGAAGAATAAAAAACGTTTCCAATTTCACAAACGAAAAATCGACGATAAATAAAATATTTGCAATTTATTCATTAAGACTCTGGATTATTTTTTTGTGAATTGTACAGAAATATTAAGTAGATTTTTCCTGAACTGGCCAACTGTATAAAAATGGCAGATTTTTTATGAGCCTCTTAGTAGAAAAAAATAAAATAGAATAAACTCACGACTAGGTTGGATAACCTCACACAAGATTGTATGGTAAAGCTGTGACTCCTGGGCTCGTGAGAGATTGGCCCAACGATCGTAAAACGAACGTTCGCGCAAACGTGAGTCTTTTCTTCGACGTACTGGCACGTTTCTAACGAGTGGCATAAAAAAAAAAAATCTTTTCTTCTTATACAGCATCAGAGACAGGGCTCTGGTACAAAAGCTCTCATATACACCCATACATGTATTATATTTATTTTTTGCTGACTTTTCCACCTTCATTATACATTTTGTCATTGTTGTATCTCCAAGTGCAAAGAATCTACGTGTACTAACATCCGGTGAAAAAAAAAAAGAAAAATATTTCTCATGAATGTATTTATCGGAATAATAATATACAAAAGTTGCATCTCGTTAGATAAAAAGAAAAAGGAATAGTGAGTTAGAAATTTGTTATCCATTTTGGAATAATTTGATAATTTAAAAAAGACGAAAATAATTTATCCAATATTTATTTTGATACTAATTAAATCGTAATGACAAAATTCACTCTCATCTCTTCCAAAATGAAAAAATACAATTTTTTTTTTTTCATCATCCTTTGTTCTTGTCGATCTTTTTTTTCCTCCTCTATGTTCGTTTTTTCGTCTCCTTTCTGGATTTTTCCTTCGTTCATCCGAGCATAAATTACCCTCTTCAATACGTCATAGGGTTGAGGTGGGGATGAGGACTCAAATCTCTCGTTTTGAGTCCTCCTGCATTTTTTTCTCAAGTTCATCTCGAGAGATATAACAGCATGAGCAGGGCACAGAAGAGATTTTCAAGAGTTGAGTGTACAGAGAGCCATTTGGATCTTTCTATCTGTTGTAAAAATAGGGTACAATTGAGGAAACTTGAGAGTTTTCAAGCCTTGTACACTCCCCAACATCTCTTCTCTCCTTTTCTCTCTCTTTCTCACACTCTCACTCATCCTCTTCTCTCCTCTCCTGCTTGCAAAATTTTCTTCGCTCTTCTTCGTCTCCTTCGATAGTTCATGAACTGGGAGTGAACGAGAAGGACGAGGGATGCATCCATTTTCCACCCTTGGGCTCTCTTTTTATAAGTTCGTCTTTAACTCTACCTCGGTCCAAGTCTTTCTGGCTCTCGTGCTCTCTCACCCAAGCTACTTATAAATCATTTATATCGGGAATTTTATCCCAAAAATCTCTGGTATCATGACAAAATAAAACAAAAAATTATTATCCAATCTCCAATTTTTTTCCTGCATTTTTCTAAGTGAGTAAAATTTACTCAGTTGAAAAAAAATAATTCATACTTTATCATTCGGAGCTGGAAATTTTTCAAATTTTTATTTCAATGAGCTGTAGTATTCGGAAATTTATCACTAATTACGAATCACAAAGAGTTCTCCCGTTGTGAAATACAACAACAACAATAACAAAATATGCAAAATAAAACATAAAAATCTCATGATTTTTCATATAAAGCGAATAGCATGCCAAGTTTATACATAAATTTGAAAAATTTGTGTATTCTCATTGGAGTTAATACTTGGCTAATATCATGGCAAGCGATTGGAGCAATTTTTTTTTTTTTTTTTCATCGTTCCAGCGCGAATGAAAATTTTACGAGAAAAAAAAAGAATATACACACGATATTGCTTGTTTTTGTATTCAACATGTACCAGTAAATACGAGTATCGATGTACACGTACTATCGATATTATCTATCTACACTGTAAGCCCGTAAGCTCGGGGTAAACGAGATGAAAAAAAAAAAAAACAAAAAAAAAATGGTCTCCATGTATATTCGCTTCCGGTGATTATATCGGTGCTCTCCGAATGGTCCTCGTTATCGTACTAGTAATCTGTATAGATCAGCTATATTATGTATACATGTATATATATATATATATATATAAAAACGTGAGTTTGTATGCTCGTCGATTTTCCATTTCCATTTGATATGGCGGGGAAAAAGAAATTACAGCTTGGGCTTTTTACTCCGGTATAGTTTAATTGGCGCGCCAATCGTGGCAGAGGGTCGCAACGATCGTTGGATTACGATTATTACACCTTTCGTGGCGCTTAGAATCCTTTTTTTTATCGTCTCTTTTTTTCAACCATGCAGTGTGCAAAAATTGATCGCTCCTCGTAATAGGTAGATTAATGAATTTTTTTATGTGCCATATTCACGAAAATTGACGCCAGTTAAACTTCGGTCTCGTCGAATGTAATTTTTTATTTTTTTGTTCATGACTTTCGACGCTGACGCTTTTTTTTTTTTTTGAACAATTTTTTTTATTCGCTTTTCAACGACAGGGTGAAGCTCTTCAATGGTTTTGAATGGTCGTTTTTAACCGATTAACGTATGTGTACGATGACCAACGAACCATCGTGGAAATAGAGAGAAAAAAATATTGGTATGACTGGTATGGTATGCCTGCATTTGGAATTGTGCGTCATATACATGGGAGTTTGTGATACGATTTAACAGAAAAGACAAAAAGTCCATAGGAATTAACGTGTTATATATATATATATAGTGCAGCAAACAGTTCACGAATTCAAAGGACAAAAAGCTCGATATTTGCAAATGCCAGAGCTTCGTACATTCCATATATGCGCTCTCGTACACTGCATTCACCAACGTCATGGATTAACGTTACAAAAAAAAATGCACATCGAGTCGAAAGGATTAAAAAAGCAAAGTACCAACGTTTTTTTTTTCTCGAATAAAACACGTGGAATATCACTCGTCTAGTTTCACTTATTCGAAATGTATATATATTTTCTATTTTGTAACATGTATGGTTGGATCTCAACCTTGCCTACGTAGTTCTCCCACCCGTTTTCCACAGTCCCAGAGGGATTTGATTCTCCAGTGATGTTAGAATCACGGAGTGCCCAGAGTCCCGAAATGGCTATAATCACGGAGTCCTTAGAGCACCAGAATGGTTAGAGTTCCGGAGTATCTGAAATCCCAAACTTGCTCATGGCCAATTTCTTCACCTCTGGATAAAAGTTATCTGCCGAATATCATGTACCAAAAGTATTGGTTATCCGACGGATAACTGTACCCGCCATCAGATAAATGAGGATGAAGAAATTGGGCATTAAGGTTAGAAAGTGTTTTTAGAGTTCTGCCGTGGCTATTTTGACGGAGCCGCTAGAGTACCGGGATGGTTAATGTCCCGGAGTGAGCAGGATACCAAAATGGCTAGTGTCACGAAGTGACTAAATACCCGGAGTTTTTAGAACACCGGAATTGATAGCTTACCGAAATGGATAGAGTCCCGGAGTGGCTAATACCCCGGTGGTATTTTATCTGCCCCAGTGTGGTACAGATTGAATACAATTACAGGCAATTTAGCTCTAATCCGCAATGGAACGTAAAGTATATATTTATTTTTCGTGGAGAGAAAAATATTTCTCGAGGACAGCAAGAAAATTAATCACACAAAAGACAATAAAAACGGCACAACTCATTATCAGAACAAGTTCCACGTTTGCCCCATTTTGTTTTCATTGTGAAAATATGGCAAATATGTTTGAACTTTATCATTTCCCGGTATACATGAGCGTTTTTGTACTAAATATATTCAATATACACACAGACTGGCAGAGAGAGAGAGAGAGAGAGACAGAGAATTATATTAGCCATGAAAAATCCGTACACGGAAGAAAAGCACGATGGTGAGAGATCCTGTCAGGTATGGGCACTCTGCGCGCTCATCACGACGACTAGTCCGATAAAAATAGAGCTCCCTTTGACGAGGGTAGTTCGCTAACCCCAGCTCTTTCCTCGGTCGCGTAGGGGTTTGACATTATGCTCTCTTGTGCAAATTATTCTTTGTATATATATAAGGGTTTTTCGGTTTGACGACACAATAAAATTTCGTATTATTATTATTATTATTATTATAAGTTATAGTATTAATTTCACTTTATCTTTGTAGCCAAAGGAAAATTTTCCTACAGCACCCATAGACATGTTTTTTGTTTCTAGAATATCAGGATCTAAAGTATTCCCTACCGTTTTGAGTCTAAACACGAAAAAAAAATACGATTGCAATTGAATGAATAATTTCGTAAATTAAAATTTATTTAATAATGCATGATCGATTTTTTTTTTACTGTAATTATAATGTAGTGCCACAGACCCATCCGTGCCAAGACTTTTTATTCCCCCCAACCACAAATTTAAAAGCTCGTGAGAAACTCGCATGATGTTCGTAAATGTATATATATATCGATAATACGAATTATGCACGTACATGCTCCACCAAATTCCAATAAAGTCACGTACGCATCGAGAGTTAGTAATTATATTCTACATAATTATTATATATTTTATAACACGTGTGCTAAGTACATAAAAATTTATTCTTCGTCATGGTGAAAAAATTTCGGAACAAATTCATCCCTTCTGAGCAGAATAATTTCAAATGGGATATTCGTCTTATCATCATCATGAGACTAAACTGAATAATGATTTTTCAAAATAATAAAAAACAAAAAAAAACTAATACCAATTTTTATGTTGGAATAAAAATTGTCAAAATATGATTTTCTTTTTATTACTGCATTCTTTTTTCGATGAAAATGTTATGCAAGAAAAATTCGAGATATACGCTTTAAAAAAAAAAAAACCTCCACTAAGTTCGACGCATCTACCTACAAATTTAGTACGACCATCTTATTTTGCCACTCAAATCTCTACAATTTAATTAATCAAAATTATGTTCGATAAGACAAATTATTCTTTAATTTCACAACTCCGCTCAAAACGGACTACGTTGTATAAACAAATTGCAAAAGCTTTAAATGACTTGTAATAAAAACTGGCATAATACGAAAAATATATTTTTTCACGCTGCATTCATTTTTTAAAAAATTACAACAATACACATGAAACTTGGCGACAATTGTTTAAAATTATGCTTGGTAAGATCGAGGATTTTTTAATTTTATTACTCTATTCAAAATGGAACACGATGTTCATACTACCCCATCCAATTTTTCATCCCTTCCCCACTTTTCCTATGTATTTCTACATACACATACACGCATATGTACATATATATATATTTCTCTAGACGTTTATAATTTTATATAGAGAGTGGTATATAAGAATAGTGATGTTGGAAAGGGTGAAAAGTTAGATGGGGTGGTGAGGTTGGGGTGACACGCACGACTATAGAGCGATTATATCAATAATAGGCCCCCGGAGGATCGATCCTCGTTTCTCCTCTTCGTACTTTCACCACCACTACTACAATTACTACGTCAAACAGCTGCCATTAAATTCTCTTATTCTTCTCTCTTCTGATCGTTACCAGCTTTGCCGATTTTTCAAATCCTCACACGATTCTTCACGATTCCCGAGTCTCGTATTTTCTAATCTCGCTCTTTCTTTCCTCTGTCTCTCTCCCTCTTCCATTTTTTTCTTCACTGCATTTTCAACCCTCTTTGTTTTTCCTTCTATTTTCACGATTTTTTCTGACCTTTGACCCCCATTCATGTATCTATGAATTTTTAAATTTTCGTTGAGAAGAATAAACACTCATCGATTGAGCAAATATTATGTGAAGGTTCATTCACATGTAGAATGATGAAAAATTATTTTTCAATTAAACATTTATGATAAATTATTGCGAAAAAAAATCAATTATTTATTGTATACCAAATAATTCTGAATTGATTGAATAAAATGGTAATTTTGTTTTTTTTTAAATACTTTGTACCTGTCAATTCCTATTTAAAGCAGAATTGATGATCATTTTGACTGCTCTAATTTATTTGGAGTCAAAGAATTGTTTTTTTTAATCCGTTCATTGAAGACATTTTTGTTCGTGGCTCAAGCTCGTCTACGTCAAGTGTGTTGAGGAAAAAACCGAGTGTACCAATGTGGGAGAGTCGAAGATGAAAATTTATAACGTAAATTGTCAAATAGAGAGAATAAAAAAAAAAAAGAAGAAACGATGCAGCTGCTCTTGTGACGGATATTCGAGGCTTCTCTGCACTCGTTTGTATTTCTGTGTGAGAAAGGAAATCGAGAGGGAGCAATGAAATAGAGGGAGAAAGAATGAGAGAATGAGAGAGAGAGAAAAAAAAGAAGAGTGATGACGAAGAAGAGGTCGTCGGAGGTCTCGAAGGCGGCCCTTTACATTTTTTTCGATGCTGCACATCCTTGGCTCCCTATCTTCATCTCTTTTTCTTTCTCTCCCTCACATTTTTTCTCTCAGTCTAGCCGACTTAATCGTCTTTTAGTCAATATTTTGGCCTTTTAAATCTCATCTTACATCCCTCGTAAAATGAATATCCTTCGAAGCATTGGACCTTTGACATCTTATGAAACTTTTCATATTATTTATTCTTTCAATTTTAAATATAATATTTTTTTTTTAATTGACTAATTTTTTTTTACTAAAAATTCCTCGCAGTAATTTAATGTACAGCCAACAGTTTTCGGGACATTAAATGCCTATTTTTTTTGTCACGAACTTCATTCACTTTGGCAATTTATAACTCGGAAGATCCAGATAATGTATGCAATTGCTATAGAATATTTTTTACGTCGAATTAGCTAAAGATTTTGTTAAAAAATATTTCAATTAAAATTGATAATTTATATTAGAAAGAACATGACGTTTCTTAAATTGATTTTTAAATATATATATGTATAAGATTTAAGACGAAACGTGCTATTCTATTGGTCAGCAGGTCACCAAAAGTCACTCGCCCATCTTTTTCCATCCCTCTCTCTGACCCCTCAAACAATAAATCGTCCCTTTTTTCTCTCAAGAAAAGAACCTTCGCCACTGAAAAATCTTGCGAGAATTCTTGCAAGAATTCGCTTCGAAAGTTCTTCGGGTGAATTTTTCATTTGATGCTTACCACACCGGAAAATCGGCAATGAGACTTAAACCAGTACAACCGGAAAATAAAATGAAGGTACTAAAAAAAAAAAAAAAAAATACTCCGTAACGGTTAAGGGAGGGTTGATATCCAATTTTATTATGCGGAATTTTTTTTATTACCAACACATAGAAAAATTCTAGAGTTGAATATCCTCAAGTGAAGCATTTCCCGAGGGTTGACGAGTCCACCAAACAGCGTAGACTATTAAAATACGATAAATATATAAAAAATTAAATATATATATATATATATCTTGGATTACTTGCAAACATGAGAATTTCTTTGTCCCTTCCCGTGTATTAAACATCATAGAGCTCATTACCCTCCCCCTCCCCCCTTGGGGTCTGTCACACCCCAACCATTGAAACCCAGTTTAATTTTTGCCTCCAATGTAAAAGAAATAAAAAAAATTAAAAACTACGAGAGCAAGCAAATGACAACAGTATACTGTCATATTATATATAACCCATAAAATTCATTCAAAAACGGAAAATGTACAATCCACATTATATACAAATGTCTTTATCACCGGATCCAGAATTATTATTTCTATGAAAATAAAAAGTTACTCTGAACAAAATGTAACACTTTTTATACCATATAATTGTGGATGACATTCACGTACACTCCATCTTATTTCTCACTACACAAATTATTCATAAAGCAACAAAATAAAATGTATTCTTCTCTTACTTTCGTTCCACTCTCAGTTAGACGAGTTTTTAAGTATTTTACGAGCCAAGAGAACGAGGTAAAATTCCATTATATCATTTTTATTCACTGAGCAATGAATATACATCTACACACATATATGATACACAGAGACGATTATATATATGTATATTCGTCATAAAACGCAAGCAGCCTTTTTTTTTCTCGTCAGCCATAATTTCACCTGCCACTAATCGGTCGAAATATCAGGTGGAGTAGTCGGTTGATTTAACGACGAATACAGAACAATTTCATCGAGGTATGTCAGTAAAAGCTAGCTCCCCTCCCCAACCCCTCCTCCGCCCGACCACCCCATTTCACTATCCACCCCTTTGAGGCTGACATTTGACCACTGTGAGTCAAGTCTACCAGCACGCCATTCGCGTATTACCTCTTGGTCGTTAATGGTACCAAGTGGAGTGCAAGTGGCGTTGGGACTGAGGCCACTTCCGGTCTACGGTGTACCAAGTACTTTTTCCTATGCATGTACCTTTTTAATACATATATTATATTCGTATATGTAAAAAAATGTTATATCAACTATATCTGTGTAGAATGCCTTTATTTATATATGTGTGTGCTATAGCTATTTAATGCATGCCTCTCTCCTCTTTCCTCTCTCTTTCGCTTTCTCTCTCGTATTGTGTGATGACCTGTCCAAACGACAAAGCGACCTGCGACTGCGTAATTTATGTTTGTTTTATTATCCCCCGGGAAAATAAGGAAGCGTCCTATTAAATAGAAAGAGATGGAGAGTTACATAGGAAAAGGAACGGGTAGACAGTTGACGAGAAAAGAGAGAGAGAGAGAGAGAGAGAGAAGTCGAGGACCACGAAATGACCCGAGGACGGCCTATGCGCTAAACGGTTTGGACCGCTATGCCTGCGGTTATGGCACTCACACACACACATATATATATATATATATATATATATATATATATATACGCGCGCGTTGAAATATAAACTCATAAAAGTGCTGGACCTCAAAGCACCATACGTTCACTATCTGCATTCATATTATATCGTGTTTTGCAATTCTCCGAATTTTCATCCCCTTGGTCTGGCCAGGCTGACCAGAGTAATTGCGAAATGAGGCTGCTTTGTGACCCACCGTATCATTCATAACGACCAGCCCTAGCAAAATCACCACCACCGGGAGAGAGGCTGGAAATCAAACAAGTTTGAAAAAATTCAACGAGAGCCCTTCAACAGTCGTAACAGAGCCAAATCGTTTATTCCAGTCACACAGATTGGACGTCGACGTACGAATTAACACTTGATGGATTTTTATTTTCTCTTCAAATTTTGACGAAATTGGCTTGATTTTTGGCAGCATGTTTATTCGGAGCTCGTTTATGGCGAGGCTTGCCTAGTTAATCATCAAAAAATCACGCCGAATATTCGATTTATGTTTACTTTGTGTATATGCTAGACTTTGGAGTTATTTGGGGGATGAAATATTTCGAATATTTTGAAAAATTTCAACGAGAGAGCTCTTCAACAGTCGTAACAGAACAAAATCGTTTATTGCAGTCACAGAGACTGGACGTCAGCGTACGAATTAACACTTGATGGATTTTTATTTTCTCTTCAAATTTTGACGAAATTTGCTTTATTTTTGGCAGCATGTTCATTCGGAGCTCGTTTATGGCGAGGCTTGCCTAGTTAATCATCAAAAAATCACGCCGAATATTCGATTCATGTTTACTTTGTGTATATGCTATACTTTGGAGTTATTTGGGGGATGAAATATTTCGAACCCGGGTCTAAGTACACTTATATGTCAGCCAAACACTGAAATATTCAATCACAGCCTAATGTTTTTGTGAGAAATTATATTTCTCTCGACATCATCGAAAAGTTTTCGGTTGCAGGCAGTATAAAATAAATGGAATGGTAACAAGAAACTCGATATATTTACTGTAGTGCGTTCTTTTCGTTTTTTTCTTCTTCTCTTTGTTGCTTCGCTAGCTGTTCGTAGCTGCCCCAGACGTTTTTCTTTCGGCGGGGCGATTGAGCACTTTCTTCGAAAGAACTCTCGACTCTGTAGCCCCCCCGGGGCCATCTGGAAATCCTACCTGGAGGACCTCACATTGGAATGTTAAATCCCCCGACAAATCCATAGACACGAGCTAGCTCAGCGCAGCAACAGCCCCCGTTTGGGTTCGTTTCTTGATGTCCAATGACGCGCCCCATACCGACAATGCATCGCCCCCCCCCCTCTCTCTCTCTCTCTCCCTCTCCTCTCTCTTTGCGCGGGATAAGCGGATTTAGAGACCCTCGGTTTCTTGACCCGAGAACGTACTGGCTGCTCGCGCTTCGTTTGACGCTGTTCTGCAACCTCAGCAACGTCTCAGTTTCTCCCTATACATATATATAGCGAAGAGGGGAGAGTGCGCTACTCGCCCTGCCTTCTCGTATATCTCTTACCTGTTTTTCAATCTACTGGAAATTCGTTCTTTCCTTGATGGTCTAGAATCCCGGAATGGTTCAATTCCCGGCGCGACTAGATTTCCAGAGTTTCTAAAGTCCCGAAGTAGCTAGAATCCCATAGTGACTAAAATCCCGGAGTGGCTCTACGTCCGGAAGTAACTAAAGTCCGGAAAGAACCAACGACAAAATGCTGGGAGAGGTTAAATTCGCAGTATGGCTAGAGTCCCGTATTAAAAAGAGTTCCGGAGTGTCTGGATCCACGGAAGGCCTAAATCCTGGAAAGAATTAAATTCTGGGAGAGGTTAGAATGCCGGCGTCTCTATAGCCTCTGGGAGCTTCGAGTTCCGAAATAGCTTGAGTCCTGCCGTAGCTGGAGTACCGGAGTGTCTGCGTTCCCGGGGTAACTAAATTGCCGGAGCGGCTGATGTTCAGGAGAAGCCTCCGTATATAAGTGCTGCAGTCCCGGGAGATCTACATCCACGGAGTGGTTAAAAACCCGGAATGACCAGAATTCCGTGGTATCAGAAAAACAATGTGGTAACTCTTTGTGAACTAATGAGAAACAAACTGCGAGAAAAAGTAACTATCGTGAATCATGGAAATCATGAAACAAATGATTATACACAATATATTATTCCAGAAAAAAAAAATGAATGCTTATCATATTCGAAATACATTATTTGGAGGGACTGAAAGCGCGTAACTTGCAAGAATTTGCTAGTCTGTTATTAATTCGCATATATGTAAATGCATCAGCTTTACGTAGGCCGAATTATACGATTATGAGAAAAGATATCGTGAATTCTCCGGTTTCACGAGAGCATATCCATGTGGCAAACCAACCCAACACTGTCCATGCCAGCAATTAAATCCCCCCTTGCTCTCTCTCTCTCTCTCTCCCCCTGTCTTGCTGTCTCTCGCTTTCACACGATAAACGACCAGCGCCTTTGATGAGAAAATATACACATATTCAAGAGCTTCCTTCTTCTTCTTGTTCTTCGTCTTCTTCCTTCTCTCGTCTTTATTGAGCGACAGAGAGTCTTCGGACGCATCACAGAGAGATGCGATGATGCCTCTTTTAATTGGATCTAATAGAAGCCTTCTCGCGGTGCGCGAGCTGCTTACGATAAAATGCTGTGAAATAGAGAGAGAGAGAGTGAGAGACGTTTTCAGCCTTGGTGCGATTATCCTCACCCAGTTCAGATCTTATCTAATCGCGAAAACCCATAAAGCGAATCCTCTCTCTCTCTCTCTCTCTCTCTCTCTCTCTCTCTCTCTCTCTCTCTCTCTCTCTCTCTCTCTCTCTCCCTCTCTCTCTCCCTCCCTCTCTCTCTCTCTCTCTCTCTCTCTCTCTCTCTCTCTCTCTCTCTCTCTCTCTCTATCTCTCGTTTTATTCCCGTTCTAATTTTATTTCTGTCACTCATTTTTCAAACGATTCGCGTACGGATGACGAGCTCACGGCGACTGGCGCCGATGACGAAGCCGTAAAGTGTCGCGCGTTTCTCTCGTTTCATACAAAACCCGATACTTCAACTGCCAACGAGCGTCTCACTTCTATACGCACGCACGCACACACACACACACACAAAACTTGATAAGGGTTTTCGTCGAATCAATTTGCCCCCCCCCCCCCCCCCCCCTCGCCCTCCTTTCTTGCTAAACGGGAGATTGGATGAAATAAGTATGGGGTGTTTCACACCAAATCGAATTACATGTTGACTCTCATTATTTACAACAATGTTTTCCGCCCAATCAGGATGATGGTGGGGAGGGGGTTGGAGGAGGAGGAGGAGTGGGGGGGGGGGGGTACTATAATTTTGAGCCTTGGCGATCATTGAGAGGATTTCGCACCTTCGCTAATATCGAGTAGTCTGTCTGCATGAGTGTCTGTCAATGTTGTGCCATGTCCTGTCCATGAGTGTTTAAGTGCCTGTGAATATCAGCGCGAGCGCCTGTTTAGTATTTTTGCAAATACATTTATAAAGGTGTCTGCGTGAGTGTCTGCGTGGTTGTCTGTGTGAGTGTCTGTGTGAGTGACAGTGTGAGTGTCTGCATGAGTGTCTGTCAATGTTGTGCCATGTCCTGTCCATGAGTGTTTAAGTGCCTGTGAATATCAGTGCGAGCGCCTGTTTAGTATTTTTGCAAATACATTTATAAAGGTGTCTGCGTGAGTGTCTGCGTGGTTGTCTGTGTGGTTGTCTGTGTGAGTGTCTATGTGAGCGACTGTGTGAGCGTCTGTGTGAGTGTCTGTGAGTGTCAGAGTGCCCGTGAGGGTTGGTGAGCATGTCCAATGAGTGTACTTTATTATTATAAAATTCAGTAATATATGAACGCCATTCTCGTCAGTCAAATCACTCAAAAAATTGTGAGTTCTTTGTTTCGATTTTATTTACCGAAATTATTTGATATTTGTCCTATCTCGGGACCTATGATGAGCCTTTATGGGGCCTTTTTTTAATCATTAAGGGTCAAGTCGAATTAATGTGGAATGCTCTCTATATTTTTTATGGCCAGTAAGAGAAACACTTTGGTCTGCGTCCAGTCTCGCAAAACATTTATTATATTTCGGAGAGACCATGTGTCATATATATATATATATCGGGCAACGCCCAGGTGGATATTGTCGCTGCTTTTTGCGTTTTACGAGCCCCTGCGTTTTCTATAAATCTTATATATCTACACAATCCTTGGTATGGCCATCACCCGATATATATATGTGGGACCCTTCGTGATAATCATTCTTTCGCGCGTTATTGTTTCAGATACATTTTTGTTAGAAATAGAAAAACGCCAAATTGACGAGAGGCACATGCATCTATATATATATATATATATATATAGGAAATTTATTGTCACTCGTAAAAATTTTAAAACGTAATATTTTTTTTTATTACATTTTTCACGTTTCTATTGTTTAATTCTCGATAAAAACTCAATGTCATACGTCATTGGTGAGAAATTTCCAATAAAAGATTGCCACTTTTTTCGTATCGCAAAAAAAAAAAGAAATATCTGTTCAGATATTTCTGGCAGATTTTTAACAGACTCAAAGTCCCTGAACGGAGAAAATATCATCGTGAATAATTATTGTGAACATTCTGTCCACATATAGGCTGGTCGAATAAAACAGTCACCGTGACGCCTAGAAAATAAAAAAAGAAATAATAAAAAAATATGCGAGGTCAAAGGACCGAAATGGCCTCGTCGAAGGATGACCAGCGGTATCATATCGCTGTGTGCTTGCACTCATATAAACACACACACACACACACATATGTATATACACATAGATTTAGCGAGTCGTTTAGCGAAAAGTCGTCATTTAGATACTTGCTAAAAGCGATTCGCCATAAACGTGAAATCTCGTGAATGGTCGCAAAAAAAAAAAAAAAAAACAGCCACACATAGGGTACGATTCAGATAGGAAATCTAATGGCTGTACGACGGCTTATTTTTTTTCAACTGGCAAAGTGGTACTCTCGCTGGACGTTTATGACACGAGAGAGAGAGAGAGAGAGAGTCTGGGCGAATTCTCATTCTATCTCATGGAGTGACCGAGGAGGGAGGAGGATTTACGGGATGTATCTATGTATATGGGAAAGTTTGTGTGCTGCCATCTACCAACTTATTTTCTCGCCAAATTCATCGCCACCCATAACTACATTACGAGAATATAGCAAATATTCCGTGTATATAAAACCCACGTGCTGGGATCTCATCGGTTTTTATAGGAAAAGAGCTCTAATCATAAAAATATATCACGCCCTATATATATATATATATATATATATAGTATAATTTTTATCAGTGCCAACCGAGGCTGCATTCGTTTTCCATTTTTCGTAACCATCAGTGAAACTGAGATCCCTCATGATTTAAAAAAATAAAAATTACAAATTATTTATTTCTTTTTATTTGAGAATAATGAAAAATAATTTAATCTCGAGAATAATTTGTAATTATCATTTCTTTAAACGCAGCAAACATTTTAAAGCAACAATTATTAATTTTTCTGTTGCTTTTCATTCGAATAATACTTTTTTACGAGCTATATTCTTTTATTTCATATTTATAATAATAATAATAATGGTCTTTAACATTGGAAAAAGTTTCAATTTTAAGTATTTATTTATTTATTTATCAAATCATTATTTGTTTCTGCTGTCGTCAGAATTTGAGTGCAACTAAACTACAACGTTAATCAGCGTTATCGTCTCTTGTTTCTCTTTTTTTCGTTATGCAAATAGTTTCCTCGTTAACGTTTCGATAGGTCATATTCAGTGGAGGAACAAAAGTTTGTAGATAAATATAGATGTTGAGCCCTGGCTTCCCGATGATAATGTACGTGCATATTACACCAGTATATTATATAGATATATAATATATATGTGTGCATATATATATATATGTATGTATGTATATATATATACATATGTACATAGATTATTTGCATACTATACTTTAGCTCGCTATATATATGGTAAATAGACATAGTAATGTGTAGGTGGAGTGGAGAGGTATGTCGGCAATCTCGAATAGATCGGTAAAGCTCATGGCTGTTTCGCCTCGCTCTCCAAAATTGAATCCTCCACATACCCAATACGAAATAGTACTCACGCACGCATCTCTGTGTATAACAACGGACCCTTCACGTGCTTTCACGCCCTCTTCTCTCTCTCTCTCTCTCTCTATCTCTCTCTCTCGCTTTCTCTCTATGCCTTTATGTGAGTGAGTGTAATATATCGCGATTGAGAGTTTCATTTTCAAACCTGAAGCCCTTCCAGCTGGAGGATCACATCATCATATCTCCCATGTATATAAACCGCTTTAGATGAAATTTCGATAACCCAAAAGAATTTATTGAAGAACGAACGAACGAACACAGAATTTGTCTCGCATTTTGAAAAAAAAAAACAAAAAATCTACAATATTTTTGTACAGCCTTCAATAAATATTTTTGTGTCAATTATTTTCTTTTATGATAATTAATATATATTTTGATTTTTTATAATTGAACAAAATTAGTCAACTCGAGGATTTTTTGTCATGAATAAGAAAATATTGAGCCAGGATAATTTTTTGACTACTCCTTCTTTTCATTTATAAATTTCAGCCTTACCTTTCGTCTATCTAACCAAAAAAAAAAAATCCAAATATACTAAATCACAGGAGAATTAATTCAGCAGTATTTTCAATTACGACTTGATCCATCGACTTTGCCTTTGTCTCCATTATAATCAATTAACAAAATTCTTAATCAGCAGCCACCTCAATCTTTTCGTTCGTCTTTCTAACTATTAATGACACTCGTTATTTTTATTTTTTGTTCATCCATAAAAAAAAAAAATCTAGAAAAGTGACCCCAAGTTCCTGGTCAATAATTTCAATCGCCACTTTTGACCCATCATCGATTTCGGCACTCCCATCATCGTCACAAAGAAACAAATTTTTGATAAAAATAGTCTTAACCCCTTCATCGTTCCATCTATGAATATCCACCAAATTTCTTGTCTTTTCGTCCTTCCACTAAAAATAATTACCTCACAATCATCGAACTAGGAAACTAAGAAGCTCCTATATGTTGGCTATATCAGCATAATAATAAAATTTCAACATTTCTCACAACAGGCTATACGTGTATAGTGGTCACCAAAGGACATAAGGGTGAAGGGTGGTGAAGAAAAATAGTAGGCTGAATATTATATTGATATTAGTACACTACCGCAGTAATAATAGTAACAGCCCAGCTAAGCTAGTACGTGAGAGAGAGAGAGAGAGAGAGAGAGGGAGGGAGGGAAAACCCTGGATAGCCAGTGAAAGAGAGAAAGAGAGAAAGAGAGAAAGAGAGAAAGAGAGAAAGAGAGAAAGAGAGAAAGAGAGAAAGAGAGAAAGAGAGAAAGAGAGAGAGAGGGGGGGGGAGACCTCGGTTCGATCCGATTGCATGCCCCAGTGATATTAATCATCGCCCGCCTGACATGCCCTCGCCCCTTCGTTTCGCGTTATTTACCCCCCGCCAAACCCCGAATACCCCTTGGGCTACCCAGCAGTGCTACCGACTGCCGGCTGGACGCACGTCAGTGAGAACACACCGGTACCTCTATCGTCTCATGAGACCCCCAACAGAGTGACCCGACACCGCCCGACCTTATCCCCTGTGTCCTCCGACCTCCGTTAGGAGCTTGCGAGGAAGGGTGGATGATCCCTATACGACATACCCTTCTCTGCCATCCTTCTCGTTCTTTTTAACTTCTTCCTCTCTCCCTGCTTCTCATAATGTCAAACCCCTGCTCGGGATTCTCCCGAATATCCTCATTTCTTCATAGTTGATATACGCGAATGGGATGAGACTGCTCAATGCGATTTAATGAGAGATGGATAATTCTTCTCCGAACTCTGCGGGAGAGAGAGAGAGAGAGAGAGAGAGAGAGAGAGAGAGAGAAGAATTTTCATAAAAAATACTTTCTGGATTAATTAAAAAATGCCACCCAGCCCCGGATGAGCTACGAAACGGTAAAGGATGCGAGCAACGCTCGAATATGAGCTGTCGTTGTCCAACACTCAGACGTTTAGTTGAGGAAAAGAGAGAACGAGAGAGAGTAAGAGATCGTCAACAGAATTCACGAGATATATATATATGTATATGGACATGAGGGTTGAGCGGAAAAGGGTTGTTGGCATGGGGGATATGCCCTCGATGGAATGTCCTCTCGTTGGGTTCGTGCTCAGGAAATAGAGTATTTTCAACGAGCTCGGAGAAATTTCGTTTTAATGTTCTACATCGTCGAATACCTAGGTTGCGAGAGAGAGAGAGAGAGAGAAAGGGCGTCTCGATCGATTGTCAAGCTCCTCCGGTTCTTCCTCGGTTCCGTCCATTGTGGGGTTATCCCCGTTCTGTGCTTCAAGACATAACTTTACTTTTTTTTTTTTTTACTCATTCGATCGATCTCACTCTCTATTTTGCTTTTCACACGAAATCCCATTGGGTTTTTTACTCCTTGTCAAAACACTCACTCGGCCTTTCGCTTTTATATTCGATTTTACGTCACTCTTTTATTTCACATTCAACCTCACTTGACCTTTTGCTTTGTTATTTGGCATAACGTTATGGCTTTGCTGTAGATTCGATCTCATTCATTTTACTCTTCATTCGACGTAACTTTACAGTTTGCTTTAAACTTCATCTCATATCCTGCCCTTTGTTCTCTATTTGACATTGCGGTTTGTTTTACATTTGACCTCATCACTTTGCTATTTTTTTTTGTGAACAATCGCGACTTCTGCGTTTTTTTTTTAATATTGGACGTTATCTGGCTTTCCATTTGCACAGATTATGATTTTTTCTTTTAATTCGATTTCACTTCTTCATTTTTTTTTTTTGATTAAATTCCACCCTTACCTTTTACTATTCATTCGATTTTACTTAGCATTTTCCTTTTCATCCAACCACACACTCAAATTTTTCATTTTCTTTCGAGCTCATAAAAAATGTCTTCTTCATTGAACGACATCATTTTTTGAGGGTCATCGAAATATTTTCCCTCGAGGTTTTTACACAGTAGCCAATTTTACATCCCTGAGTGACTCTAACGAACCCACTGACGACGAAAAAACGATGGATAGTCTATTCGTTGCTTGAGTTCTCTTGTTTCCTTCCATCCTGATTTGCAATATATTTTACTGGGTCTCGTATTGTAAATTCTGATACCGTGGAATTCTTACGTGTGAACGTACCAAAATAATACGGTGGGAACCGTTAAATAAAAATTTCGTTTGCCCACTACCAATACTGTTGACAGGGCATTTCCGCTAGCGACGTGATACTGGAAATTTCCGTCATATACATATATATATACATATGTATGTATGTATGTATATATATAGAATAAATAAATGATCATCTCTCACGAAGAATTCGTGGAGATAGATTTTCTGATTTATTCTCGCTAAGTTTACTTTTAATGGATAGCCTAAAATATCGTTGGCCACAGTGATTGACGTTCATCCATTTCTTTCCAGTATCAAAACTGTTTATGTATGTATATATATATATATATATATATATATATACATTATATATATCCAGCACTTATTCTCCGTCATGCCTAATTAATTTTGGCATGTTACCTGTGACAAATACATGGAAATCATTTTAAAATAAATCTATGAATGTTGTACAAAATGATGACAATTATCGAACGAATTTGGAAATAGGTCTTGACTATATATATTCATACATAATTTCGTTTTAAAATCCGATATCCACTATCCGACAGATTTATTCATGTCATGATTAAAAAATGACTCAAATTCTCATCTAATTTAATGATATATATATATATATATCTCATAAATGTTTGAGAGTTCAATCTGCAAAAAAAAGACTAATGTAAAGCGATGGATATATCTATACATTCTGGAGCTAATAATAATAATAACAATAATAACAATAACAATAATAATAATAATAATAATAATAATAATAATAATAATAATAATAATAATAATAATAATAATAATAATGATAATGATAATAATAATAATAGTAATAATACGGGATCGTAATTTATGCCTTAGCGAATTTGGCCATTTCGTAAGTACGCTTAAATACAAACGCACATATAATATATCGTATTTATGATATCCGCGAGGTTTCGAGGCTGCGGGATCGGAATGACGTTAATCCAGCGGGAGAAGATAATCCCGTCGTGTTGGTAACCGGTTCTCCAGTTTTCGTGTTATATTGAACGTTTCCGCTGGTGTATCCATCTACATATATATATATATATATATATATATATATATTTATCACGATGGAAGTGAGCTCGAGAAATTTGCGAGCGACCACGAGAGACATAATGCGGCGGCGGTCGAGCAGCGAACGCCGGTGTCTCTCGTGCGCTCAATAACGCAATAATATCCATATCCGGATCATAAATGCGGTGTGCGATTCGTGCTTTTATGCAAGACTATATAACACTCTCCCTTTATCCCTCTCTCTGTCTATACATATACACATATATATATATGGGTGTGTATATATGTATATATGTATATATGTATATATGTATATATGTATATATGTATATATGTATATATGTACATATGTATATATGTACATATGTATATATGTACATATGTATATATGTAGATATATATATGTATATATGTACATATGTATATATGTATATATATATATGTATATGTATTTCTGTCTCTGACCAAATTGTGATGGAAAACGTTTGCACACTGGTCTTCTCTCTAAAAGGTGAATAAAACTCATTTGTCGCATTGAGAAAATGATTTTGCGATAGAGTTGAGCTCACTATCAGTCTCTATAACTGTACAGTAGTCCAAAGTTGGTAATCGCGATAGTTTTCTGATTACGTGGATGTATATTTTTTTTTTTTTTTTTTTTTCCCTTAACGATGAAAACTCTCACGCGCCAAAAAGGAGATTCAATAAAATAATTCGCCTCCTTCATATATATATATATATATATATATATATATCCACGACTTGCGCACATCGAAAGTCCCAGTCCAAGTGCACGATCTAATGAAGGAGGCGAATTATTTTATTGAATCTCCTTTTAGATATATATATATATATATATATATATATATATATATATATATATATATTTTTATATATATATATAACGGGAGAGCGTGCAAACACGACGAGGCTATAATACAAATAAGTAAGACTGAGCCGCAACGCAGTTGGAATTAAAAAAAATAAAGAGAAATAGCTCTCGAGTGAGAAGGAACGACAGAGAAAAGAGCGTTGCGCTTGGCCATTTACTGTGTGCGTACACGTGGTCTCTCTCTCTCTCTCTCTCTCTCTCTCTAGATGCAATGATTAAGAGTGATTCACGGTCCGTCCGGGACAGATGGCGGTTGCTTTCCTAATGAGTTGTAATTAATGGTTTAGGTATGCGTGTAAAGTCGACGCACGCAGTATATACGCGCAGTCACACTTCCTCAGAAAATCCTCGCAATTCTTGACGCTCCCATAGGTACATATCGCGGCGCTCTGCCGTTCCTTATGCGATTTTGTTAATGAACAAGTGCATACACGAGGTGGAGATTCTGGAGTTGGACAATTCTCACGATAACTGCACTCTTCAAATTCTTCACTACTTGAGCTATTTATTTTCGAGTAATTAAAGATTCCAGTTGAAAAATCAGAGCAAAATGCTTAATATTTATATGAATAATTTCGGGAATAAATATTCATGGAATCGAGAGAACCAGCTTGATTAATGCGTGGAAATAAATTTTATTCAAGTTGACCTGTAATTAAATTAATTGAATTGAAGTTGACGATAAATTGAATAAAAATTGATTACAAATTGAATAAAAGTTGACTATAAATTGAATAAAAATTAACTATAAATTGAATAAAAATTGACTATAAATTGAATAAAAATTGACTGTAAATTAAATAAAAATTGAATAAAAATTGAGTATCAACTTTACTACTAAGTACACCCTTTTTTAATTAAATAAAAAATTAAAAAAAACGTACACCCTTACTGAGTAAGGGTGGCGTATTTAATTCATTTTATTGCAATTCAATAAGATAAAAGAATGAAATAAAAAAATATGAAAAGTCTTGAAATGAGAAATGTTCCGGAATTTGAGAATAAATCATTCAGTAGGTCATTATTGTACATTATTGTAGGTCATACGTGCCGATATGTCCGTATGTGTTGCACATTCCTTGATATTTTATTCACCAGGCTCGTTTTGTATATGTACATACGCCGATTTAACCCTCGGCAAAAAATTATTTACTTTTTAGTTCTCCATATTTGTGTAACTCATTCATGTGCGTATGTTCATAAGGATTGTCATTCCAGAATAGCGATATCAATGACTATATTTTAAAGCTGGCTCATGCTCAATCTTCCGATTCATCGTGGGAGAATAGAATTTTTTTTAAATATTTTTTTCTTTAGTGATACTTTGTTTTATTGGCAGGCACGTTTTTTCTTGGAGTGCCTTTGTGATATATATATATATATATCAATATATATATATATATATATATATATATATATATATATATATATATATATATACATATATTACTCTTGGGTGATATATATATATATATATATATATATATATATATATATGTGTGTGTGTGTGTGTGTGCACAAAAAAATGTAGGCTGCTTCAAGTCGATAGCAGTTGATTCATTAACGACTATCCACGTTATGCGACGCACGTCCTGAAACGAATGTATTATTTTCCAAGAAAACAAAACGTATCGTTCATGACAAAGACCAATGATAATTCGTAATCGTTAAAAAAATTAAGGCTACGATTTTTTAAAATTATTTTTTATGGATCAAATTAAAATGATCGATTCTTTGCCATTTTTCAATTCAATCAAAATGTCAAAGCGAACCTTGCAGCATCCTCTGTTCCTACACTCGGTGGTCACAAATCGTTACTTATCGGTTTGAATTATCGAAATTTTGTATTCTTTATATTTCGTGTAATTGGCGATGAAATGAGATAATTTTTCTTGTCTTTTAGCACTTTTTGAGACTCAATTGACATAGAAATTTGTCGCCGAGTAAGAATCACGTGAAAATGCAACAACAAAAAAATACGTCGAGTGAGGCATTTTTTTTCTTTCGATCATCGAATTTTTGCGAGTATGAAGCTCGATTGAGTGATTCGGCGCAGAATATATCGTGGAGACTCGAATTTTCACGAATTTTCTATAACGATATCGATATTTTTTCTCCGAGCTAACTGGACCTCCAGCACCGTCAATCGAGTATGCACACATCCAGGCTCTAATTTCATGAGAGTGCAGCCGTATATCACATAATTGTTCACATGTGAAACACTTGGGTGATTTCGGTGGGTTGAGCGTCCTATATCTCCTTTCCGGCTCGAGAGTTGAACGCCTGTCGCAACTTTCGAACGATCTATATGTATCGCTCATGTCGTTTACTTCATGTACCATCTATGTATCCGTACATATATTTATATATACATATATACATATATATATATATATATATATTTATACGAGCTCAATATGAGAAGTCTCATGAATGTTACTGACACAGATGGTTGGAATTTTTTTAAATAACAAATTACAATTATTATTATTATTATTATAGACTAGTGAAGTTCACTCTTATAAAATTATCAAATTACACCCAACTCGATGAAAAGTTTCCTTTTTTTTTTTCATTAGCACTTGATTTTTAATTCTGAAAAAAATCATCCATCTTGGTCATGAACATCATTCGGTTTTTTCGATATATATGATAAATTATTTATATTTTATGGGAATTTCGTCGAAAAGGGGGAGAAATGAGAGAATAAAAATGCGGATAATGGAAAATGGAAACAGTGAGATAAAGTGTGTTTCTCGCTGGGTCTCGCCTTCGCCCATGTCCGATGTATATATATATATATTTATACGACGTCAATATGAGAAGTCTCATGAATGTTACTGACACAGATGTTAGGAATTTTTTTGAAATAACAAATTACAATTATTATTATAATTATTATAGACTAGTGAAGTTCACTCTTATAAAATTATCAAATTACACCCAACTCGATGAAAAGTTTTTTTTTTTTTTTCATTAGCACTTGATTTTTAATTCTGAAAAAAATCATCCATCTTGGCCATGAACATCATTCGTTTTTTTCGATATATATGATAAATTATTTATATTTTATGGGAATTTCGTCGAAAAGTGGGAGAAATGAGAGAATAAAAATGCGGATAATGGAAAATGGAAACAGTGAGATAAAGTGTGCTTCTCGCTGGTTCTCGCCTTCGCCGATGTCGGTGACAGCTCGCCGTTACCGAGTGCGAATAAAATATGTGTGTGTGTGTGTGTGTTGGTGAGAATGTGGAGAGGTTTTCAACGGGAAAAAAAGTGGCAACTTTACGGGAAAATGACGAGTCTGGTCAGGACCGTTGCATAAATATGAGAACTGAGAGAGTCGTCACAGCGCAACGAGCTTCCGTCTCGCTATATGCAATGTATATATATATATATATATGTACATTGTAAAGGATGTTGGCGTGGTATAAAAATTCGGCGAACGTTACGCGGCAAGCACGGAAGCGGAAAGAAAAAAATTGTGGCTGAGCGGGGAATTAAAAAAAAAAAAGAAAAAAAAAAGGTAGAAAAAATTGGGTTGAACATTTTTGCCTGTTTGAAAGTTCTCTCTGGTTGGGAGAAAAATTGAAGGAACGAGAAAAAAAAAGAACAGCCCAAACGGGGAAAGTGCAAAAAAGGGGGTGTTCTCACCCTCGGTGGTATTTACGGGGGTGTAGAAGCGACAACCCTCGTCCGCGAACTCTCATCGTGACTGTAACGCAAAAGTACCTTTAACTCTCCCTCTCTTCTCTTTCTCTCTCTCTCCCCTTTTTTCTTTCCTTGTGTAATCCCAGGGAAAAAAAAAAATTAAAGAAATAAAATTCGCAGAGATGGTAGCGAAAAAGACGGTCGTCGTCAAACACGGGAAAATTTCATGACAAATTGTGGATGCTCAGAAGACTGCGAGGGGGTGAAAAGAATATGTACGCCGGTGGATTTTAAGATCTATATAATGTAGGGGAAAAAAGTGTAAATTGGAACTTGCATATATTTTCTTCCCTCCTGATTTTTTCCTTATTGACAAAGTCCTCCCTGTGAGCATTTAGCTTTTTCAAATTTCGTTTCCACATTATCCACACAGAGGAAGCTTTCTGAGTGAAAAAAAATTAAATCTATGTGCAAGTTGAAATTTTCACATTTTTTTTACTCTCGTTTCTCAACATTATTGTCCATGACGTTTGGTTGAATTTGAATATTGTTTAGGTTCGAATTTGTGCGGATTGAAAATTCGTGGTTTATTTTTATCGAAATATTCGGCTCGATAAATACAAATTTAAAAAAGTAGAGCAAGGAAGCTAATTTTTCTATCAAATAAAAAAATGTAATAAAGCTAAAAAAAATCATAAAATATAAACGCCGATCTCCGATCTTTGCCAAACTAAATATGAAACATTGAAAAATTCAAAACTAGCTAACAAAATTATGTTAAAAGTTTCAGCATGATACAGTTGATTATTTATGAAAGTTAGAACGATCACAGACATTATTAAACAAATTCAAACTACGATAAAATGAAACACTCGTAATATTAATTGTTTGACCCAGTAAATATTCCAAGATACAATATAGAGTCTCGCACAATTTGATCTCATCGAAATTGACTCAGAACCCTCATATAAGTTTATTTCCCCTCCGGGTAGTTTACTTCCCCCATCAAGTATAAATTTGTAAAAATTTCTATATAGATTCGCTATTCATTCCATGGCTATTTTCGAGGCTATGTTGAACTGGTTAACGAAAAAGTTAGGGGATGAAATGTGAACTTGTGTAAGTCTGCGGTGCACTTTATTTCTATGGGGGTAGATAAATAATAAAAAGGGCTGGAGAGAGTAATTAGTATGAAAAAAAAAAACGAGAGTAAAGAGAAGGAAGAGAAACAAAGAAAAAGTTCTGTATGACTAAATTATTTTAATTTTATGACCACGGTACATCGTGGTGCCATTCAAAATACCATTTCTTCGTCCCAAAATCCATTCTTCTCGTAATAGCAATTGTAATCTGCCCACTAAACTGAAGGGGTGAAAAACTCGGAAAGAGAGACCGCAGAGGAGAGTTTTTCAACTCTTTCCTCTCTCTCTCTCTCGTTGTCCATCAATCACGGTTAAGAAAGATATTTGGCTCTCGCTAATCTCGCCAAAAAGGAATTTATTATATTAATATTCCCGGAAATGTAAAATTCCCTTTTTTTTCTCTATAAAAGTAGACTTAAAATGGAATATTAGATGTTATTAAATTTTGAATATGCTTTCTTCTCTCTCTCTCTCTCTCTCTCTCTCTCTCTCTCTCTCTCTCTGTTTCTCTCGCTGCCTCCCTCATACCATGCTAGCATTAATACCGTCGTGAGTTCTCTGCCACGACATATATGCACGCTTTCAGTCCTCGGTCAGGTAATTACGCAAAGTGCCAAGGTTCTCGATTACTCTCGGAGGTTTTCTGGCTTGTCGTGTCTTTACATATACGTATATGCATATCTAGACGACTGGAATACAGGGTCTCTGGTTATACACACACACACACACACATGAATATATGAATATATATATATATATATATATATATACTTGGATCGTACCCATATATATATATATATACACTTGGATTGTACCCCATAGTGGTTACTAGGTATATTTTACGTATTAAAGAGTTCGCTTGCACCAGAAGGGTGGAAGGGACGATGCATATATATGGGGGGATACGAGAGAAAGGAGAGCAAGTCTATGTATAAGCATATACGCTTCTCGTCTCAGCCTCCACCCGAGCATCTCACATTTTCTGCGTTGCCGGTGTGCCCTTCCACATCCCTGCGGCGTAACGCTTCAATCTCTCCCTGGAGATTATCGTTAAAAGAACCGGTAGACCGCGAGATAAAGCGTCTACATGCCCTTATCCGTTCCCTTTTCTTCCTCGCCCTCTTGTCTCTCCTCGTTCTCTAGCCTCAGCCTCAGCAACTGCACTCAATGTTGTATTCGAGTCTCTCTCGTATCGCCATTCTCATTTCTCATTCTATACGACGATATGGAACAATTTTTTTTCACAAATATATCTATTTGTGGAGTAATAATTGGATCGTATCTTCGGGGTTGTTCGGTGTGATACGGAGAACGGGAAATAGGGTTGAAGGGGTGGAAAACCAGTTCTGTCAAAAGGTCGCGTTGGCTTGAGAATCGATATGAAGATATTACGTATCCGCATACTAAAATCGAGCACCAGAGAGCGATACTCGCAGTGTTTATCACGCTGCTACTCACTCAGATACTCACCGATACTCATATATACACTTAGCCACTCACTGAGTTGATTTTAGACATCTACAAACACACTTAACACTCATGTAAGTATTTACGCAAATAATCATACAGCCACTTAGATATTTACTCAGAAATGTACTTACACATTTCGTTATATCCACCACTTAGATATTTACTCAGAAATGTACTTACACATCTAATCATACAACTTAGATATTTACTCAGAAATGTACTTACACAATTAATCAGACAACCATTTAGATAATTACTCAGAAATGTACTTACACATCTAATCATACAACTTAGATATTTACTCAGAAATGTACTTACACATCTAATCGTACAACCACTTAGATAATTACTCAGAAATGTACTTACACATCTAATCATACAACTTAGATATTTACTCAGAAATGTACTTACACATCTAATCGTACAACCACTTAGATATTTACTCAGCAATGTACTTGCACATCTAATCATACAACTACTTAGATATTTACTCAGAAATGTACTTACACAATTAATCGTATAACCATTTAGATAATTACTCAGAAATGTACTTACACATCTAATCATACAACCATTTAGATATTTACTCAGAAATGTACTTACACATCTAATCATACAACCATTTAGATATTTACTCAGAAATGTACTTGCACAATTAATCATATAACCACTTAGATATTTACTCAAAAATGTACTTACAAATCTACTCAGATAGCAACTTACAAATTTATTCGGAAATGTACTTGGACATTTACTCAGGCAGATACACATTTGCTCACGAATTTACTCAGACAACTATTTGCATACTCAGAAAACCATTACACTTCTGGTTACAAAGCGATTTATACAATACAGATCTATTCGCAAAGCTATATATATACTTACATATTTATTCACAGAGCTACTTTTGCAGCTACTCGCATATTGAGGATCGCTCACATAATCACTTAGCCAGCCACCCACACAGTCACTGTAAGGTCACTCACAGAGCTATTCATAAAACCACACATCATGAGGGTGAAAAAAGCACCCCTACCATTAGCTGCTATATATATAGTATTATTATTTTGGCTCTCTCACGCTTTCATGCGCTTTCATACCATACACAGAGATGTCGCCAAATGTATGGCATAAGTAGCACATCATAGGTGGTGTCCTATATTCGCTATGAGGGTTGGAACCGCGCGAGACCACTCGGCCATTTGCCACCACCGGCGAATCGAAACCGCAGCTCTATCGTCCGGCTGACCACAACAGCGTCACCGGGCCAGCGCATCCATTCATCCATATATACTCGATGCATATATATATATATATATGTGCATTTATTACATACAATCCAAATTCACACACGGACACCCATACACAAAATCATAATACATGGAAGGATGAATTCGCAAATTTTGGAATATCGCACAGGCATTCAGTGAAAAGTCAATATTGTATTCCTGCAGCTGGAGAATGAACGTGTCACGTACCGGATACACCACAAGATCGCGATATGCAGTTATGCGAACCCCCTTAACCCCTTCCGAACACCCCTTGCAATATAACAACGAAAATTTCGTGGTCCATGTGGATGATAGAAAATAATACAAAATAAAATTTCATACATTTGTTTTAAAACAAATACAGTGTTTTAGAACAAAAATACAGTATGAATACAATTATTGATCAACTTTGACCTTCGTCATTCCACTCACTAAATTCTCGGCTCGATAAAACTTTTTTTTTCTATTCATCAACGAAAAACTATTAAATGTTGTATAGAATGAAATGAATAGTAGACGATGACTGTCATAAAACAGATTAATATTATAAAAGATGTACACAATTTTAACACAAAATTTACGAAATTTGCTTTCGATTGGCCAATAGTGGAAAAAATTTAGGGATTTAATAATAATTGACAAAATAAAGTGAATAAATATGATGAAAACGAAACGAAATTAATTCGGTGATTTGAAATTTAATACGAAATACTTTCGTTTCGAATTTTTGTCAATTGCTCTCTGATTTTATCAATTCGTTAATTGCTCAAGAACATATAGTTCAATTTAGTAAATAAAATATAAAATAATAAACGATAAAAGAAATTTTTATTTTTTCATGTATTAATCATTAAAATTTTCTTTCTAAATTGTGAATAACCCCGTATATATTATAGTATACTCCTGTCTAAATAACACAAGTCTGGCAGAGCACAATCATTTATTCCATGTCGAGTTCGATCGTGGAGACAATACTGAAATGACGTGCATATATGGAAGTGACAAACAATACTAAAAAAAAAAAACTGAAGCAGATATTGATCTGGTATATACGCTCACGTGCGCTTATACCCAAATTCGAGGGTTGATTTATCATCTTGTTGCCATATTGTATATTTAATCATCAGGGTGAAAAAAAAATATGTCAGTTCACACATACCATGCATTATACATTCCAAACAAAACCATCGTATGGTTTACCTTATCGTATTATCTTATTGTGTTTTGTACCAACCATATATATATATATATATATATATATGTGTGTGCGTATTCATATTCAATGAGGTGACGTGGTGAGATGAATAGATTACATAGGGAAAAAAAAATGGTTAGTGCACGTGCAATATGTGTCCCTCTGTAAAATAAATGATATTCAGCAACCCCCTCGATGTATCGGAGCAATCGAGAATCTCTTTTATCTCAAATTCTCCGATAACAATTTGAGGAAATTTTTCATTCGGAGCTTTATTTTTTCTTCGTAATTCATATAAACGCATCCTCTCCGATGTCTTATCGATCGATAAAAAAATATCAGATATTCTTCCTTTATCGAGTAAATACCTACGCCAGGAATATGCTCTGCTATATATATATATATAGATAAATACACGGTTTTTTTTTTCTTTTTTTTTTTTTTCATCGTCGTCGTTGTTCTTTCATCAAGTATCACGGGTAGACGCGCATATGCCCGTGGATATCGTCGTCGAGGCGTACGTGCCCCTTCTAACGTACCGTGAGCAACCCTCTATCTGAGAGCTTCAAAGGAAAAAAGATTTTCCTTGCTCCGGGTTATATCGCATTATATATATATATATATATATATATATATATATATATATATATATATATATATATGCTGTATGTGCTACTTGCGATAGCTGGTAAACTAGCAATGAGGAATAAAAAACTCAGCAGCAGCGTTGAACAAACGCACAGTTTTATGTTCTCGTCCATCTATATATATGTAGATTATTCATCATAAAAGTTTGATAAAGTCTGACACACGGATATGTCCTCGGTAATAATAATAGCGAATGAAAATATTTCCAATATGACGCCAGAATCCATTTTCTTGATCAAAAGAGGATCTTCGTGTAACTCTCGTGAACCCAAAAGGGCCTTATTGAGACTCGTGCAAAACTTTGAATAAAAAAATGAAACATCACGTATATATATCTGTGCCTAAAATACATATAATGGTAGACACAGAACAAACGCACAGTTTTATGTTCTCGTCCATCTATATATATGTAGATTATTCATCATAAAAGTTTGATAAAGTCTGACACATGGATATGTCCTTGATAATAATAATAGCGAATGAAAATATTTCCAATATGACGCCAGAATCCATTTTCTTGATCAAAATAGGATCTTCGTGTAACTCTCGTGAACCCAAAAGGGCCTTATTGAGACTCGTGCAAAACTTTGAATAAAAAAATGAAACATCACGTATATATATCTGTGCCTAAAATACATATAATGGTAGACACAGAACAAACGCACAGTTTTATGTTCTCGTCCATCTATATATATGTAGATTATTCATCATAAAAGTTTGATAAAGTCTGACACATGGATATGTCCTCGATAATAATAATAGCGAATGAAAATATTTCCAATATGACACCAGAATTCATTTTCTTCATCAAAATAGGATCTTCGTGTAACTCTCGTGAACCCAAAAGGGCCTTATTGAGACTCGTGCAAAACTGTAAATATAAAA